>VBVQ01002457.1:0-24811 GCA_011636635.1 Tetramorium simillimum | reverse complement strand
CCCCCATGACCTCCCCCTTTCGCGCATTCCGATGTGTGCTCGCCCGTATGTGCGTCCAACCCTCCATCGACTGTCTTGGATTGGAATTAACATCCCTCCTTTTCTTCGCTTGCAATTTCTCTCAGACATTAGCGTGTCTCATCCGCTAATTTTAGACAACGTTGCATCTTATCGAGCAATTTTTAATTCCATTGCGTATTTACCTTTACCTTCGTTACATCTCCAAATAATTCATAAAAGCTGATTTTCGAGTTTTGCGCTTTAAACGAATACCTATCGTGAATTATTAATGCAACGAACCGTAATAACGAGTCGACTGCTTTATAGCAGAGGGACGTTTATGCCTTTGCGTCTATTTATACCCCAGAACGAAATGCCGAGGCTCTTTATCCGCTTTTAATGAAGACCTCGGTGTCAGTATTTCTTGCTACAGCCATATGATATTTACGTTGCCTAATTGTTGACAATAATTTAATAAGGGAAATATTTTTAATAAGAGCGCTATCCCAAACATCAAGATCAACTGGTGCCCGTCGCGAATAATTGAGGCCTCTTTTGGTATTTATGTCAATCTAAATTTATGGAATTTATGTATCCGACATTTACAGAGGGACTGAGAATCGCTAACTAAAGTTGACGAACTAAGGCGGCCGGCATAACTAATCCGAACTTTCAGTATGATTAAAATATCACTTCAGTTGACAAGATCTCGGGGCAATCCACTTGGCTGGCAGCTGCAAAAAAAGATTGATAATCTCGAGTGGGGTATAACTAAATAATGGATAACTATCGACTGCACCTCGGGGAACACGCCTCGGCTGATGTGGTCAGGTGCGCGTGCAATGTATCCCGCGCTGTTTTATAGTGCAATTCCGCGGTGGTGCGCCGGTGGAGCTCGAATAAGGTTTTAGCGCCTTCGTAATACCCAGTAAAGCTTCTAGTTTATCGCGCGTTTTACACGCCGCGGCAAGCTCGCTCGAATCTCCGGCGGAAGAGTGGAAATTGTGTGTCTCGTGAAGGGTGGAACGAGGGAAAATGGGCGCGCCGTGGCTTCCGTGGAAGTCGGATGAAGGCACGCGAGGACGAGCCTCGTCGGAGAATTACCGATCGCTAGATCCTTTAACCTGAGAGAGATGCGCGTAAAATGAAATTTTGCGAGAGGAACGCCGCGCCGGCTTGGTTTAACGAAACTGGCGTGCGACGCGTAACCGCGTATTTCCCATAAAAATTTGTAGTACCGTTTAATTACTTTCTCCTCTTAATCTCAAAGCTCTAAAGATTAGATATTTCATTCGTGAATATAGCGCATAAAAAAGATATATAGATGATCCTCCTATAAAAATTATATAATTTGATTTGTGAAGTGTGTATTTCGAGAATTATTATATATAATCATAACTGATGGAAGGTTAACGTTCGATCGAGATGATTGAACTTTCTCAGTTCTCGAAATAGCGATTGGTGATGTGAGACAGCCAAATCGAATCGCCCCGGAAAAGTCGCGGGTTCGCGGCGTGAAGCAGAAACATAATTATGAAGGAGAGAACGGAGCTCATTGTATGTCGGAGAGCCGATACAATCGGATAATTATAACGATATGCGACAGAGCTCGGAGAGAGGAGGGCGGAAATGGCACCGTGCTGTTATCGAGGAGGTTTATAAATATCTGCTTCTTGATCGCGAGCTAGAGAACGGCGACGTTGCGAAAACTTGACGACTCCGCGACCGTGTTCTAAAAGCGTAGCACATGTTTTCGCCCGAAGTATCGCGACGTAAGCAAGAATCAGACATGTCAAGCGCAAAGAGACAACTCTCGTAGCGTTTCAGCTTATCATTAATTCCTGGCTGAGCAGAGCACATCTGAAAACTCGACAGGTCTTACGACAGCAAAACACAGATTGCACGAGTGAGATATTTATATTCGAATTCTTCGCAATCTAATGGCTCTTGACAAGTAATGTAGCTAAGTAATTTAATCCGCGTGAAGAAGTGAACGGCATTGAAATAATGTAATTCCTTCGATAATTATATTATCGATTTTTTATCATTGGAAAGAGGTAACCAATGCAGCGTTTATGCTAACGGAACGCGATTTTACGTGAATAGACGAGCGCGCGGCGGAAAGTACACGAAACCGAGCTTAACTCTTTATCTCGATGCGAGTGCTGTACGACCAGAGCGACGAAGCGTGAAAAAGGCTCGCGCGAGCGGATCTCTCGTGAGAGCGAGGCCGCCTGGTCGCCTTATCGCTTCCACGCGGCTTTTCGCTTCGCGCGCGAAACGCCTAACGGATACAGTGCTCTTAAGAGCCGGTCACAGAGAGAGATACGCTCGTCGATCGCCGCACTGAGACCGAATGTCCGAAACTAATCGGACCGAAAATCTCGATCGACAGAACGATATTAATGCCAACGTATCAATTTGCTCTGCGCTCACATTGTTCACGGCGAGACGAAGCGAGCCGGATTAAAGCCGGATGAATCTGCAATCGTAACGACAAAACGCGCGACTAATTGAAATTGAGGTGTTATCGGGCGTGGTCTCCAACGTTTGCGACGAGCAACTTTCAATTGCTCGCGCATGCATGACCGCGAGGTACAGGTCAGATCCGTCTTGCAGTATCCCGCGGGAATAATTTAATCGAGCCACAGAAATCTTGTCCTTTTATAACAATTTAATATATTTTGTAAATTGAGATTTTAAGCTTTCGGAAAATGTAAATTTTTAGAAATTTAGACTTTTGTTTAAGACACTAAAAATAGGGGGGCATAAAAAAGAATTCTTAAATTGATTACGTTGTTGTAGCTCAGAAACTACCACAGTGCAAGCTTGCATTTTCGACCACATAGCAACGATCACGCCATGGGCGATAATTCTACTCGGACCAAATATGGTCAATGATGTGTCAGGCGCGCACGGTCTTAAATTCTACGTCTCAACAATCTTGCATTTCCGCTCGCCCATGGCGTGATCGTTGCTACATGGTCGAAAATGCAAGCTTGCACTGTGGTAGCTTCTGAGCTACAACAATTTTTTAGTCAAAGTCAAGATATGTAATATTTTCACACGGCTCTGTATGACAATACATCTGTATAAATTTGCGCCTTAAAATAATTGATATATGTATATTGTATTACATCGGTTTTTTTTCCTCGGACCAGGAATAAGAAAACCAATTACAATGAGCTTAACTCTATCCTAATGAAGTTAAGCCAGCGAAGATCCACCCGCAAGGTCGCCGGGGTGGAAGTTTCTCCGATAGGACGCTCGTAATCAGATCCCGGAGTGCCTTTAATTCCATTATCCTGTATTAATTGCAAAACCGATAGCAGAGTGTCCTCGCGGTACCATTAAACTCGCGACGCTCGAAATTAAATTGTCCGGCAACACGGCGGTCCGTATATCCCCCGACGTATCGCATGTACAAGCTAGCGAAACAGGACGGCGACCCATGGTCGCGGCTAACTAACGTATTCATCCCTTAAGAGTGTCCGTGCGACGCCGATGACCTTGAGATAGCGGGATAATTTCCTTCGGATCCTGAACGGACGGGAGAACTCTACCGTAAGACGTGCAACGCGACAATCAAACGGGTTGCCACGGATTTTTCTGGCCTGACTTAAACCGGCTCGCGACCGACCGCAACAGCTGGGGTGTATATATCTATGTATATATCTATGTACGTGCGCGGCAGCAACCGATAAGCCCAGACAGCTCTGTTTTTCTCCCGTTAATAGAGAATCGTAAGATCGATAACGGGAACGGCCGAGGACGCGGGCGTAAAATCGACGACCGCGTATCGACGCGACAAATTGCGAGTGTATCGTTAATGGAACGCCGTGTGAAAACGATGACCGCAAGATTAAAGCCGGGATCCTTTTCATAGACTCGCTCCTCCTTTGCCACGCTCCGCTCGCAGCGAAACAAACCAACGGCTCTGGCTGGCTCGCGATTCCCGTAATAACTTTCGACCGGATTACGCGCGATCGCGAGATAAGGCAAGGGCAAATAGAAACCGACCGTCTACCGGTCAGTGTATATCAGTAACGCGGAACAAGAAATCAATGTCGCTCTAGTCTATAGGATTAAAAGGTGAATATTTATGTCTCCGCGTATAAGTATTAATTTACTCCTCTTAAACATCTGGTGTAGCTACCTATATATCAAATGCGTTTAATATCTATATCAAGTTGTTTTCAAACTCGTTCTTGTACCTCTTCGGATGTACGTCGCAGTACGACTGTCTAGAACTTCACATAATCGCAGTAATTGAGTTTAGGATAAAATAGAATGTGCAGTGGTAGGAATTTGGGCGAAAAATTGTTGCGGCTTGCTCTCAAAGCGACGCACGCTTCGTTATTTAATTTAACGGCTCGTTAAGTATGTCCGGGTAATTTGATGCAAGTTTTGAAAATAGTTACCCGGAGTTTACACAATACCAAGAAACCCGACCGACCAATTTTCTCAACCTGCAACAATGCAGCGGTAGCCACGCTCTTTGTTATAAAGCGGCGTCGTGACCAGGTAGAGAACCTAAGACTTTACTACCACACACACTTACTTAAAATAGCGCCCAACTAAACGGTACTTTATCGCGTTAATTTTGCATGCCGTTAGTACCGGCAGACAAAGTAGTTCACGTTGCGCCGAATGTAGTCCGGCTCCTTTCTCTTTTTATCATTCTTCTCTTTTTTTTTCTACTTGAACACGACAGTTTCCCACCCTTTCGAGACTCCCGAACGAATACCGAACGGAGAACACTAACGACAAAGTGGACAATTAACCCCGAAGAGAAGGTCGAAGGGGGGCATCGCCGACAGATCGCAACCGCCTTCGTGGCCTGGCAAGACAGGCGAACATCACGAAGATCCTCCCTCTTACCAACCTCTCCCCCTGGCCATTTTTGTTGCACCGCTAAGGTGAGAGCGCTGTCCATGGGTAACACGATAGAGGGTGGGCTTATGGAGATCAAAACCCCGTATCGGATTCCTTATGCCTCGCAAATGGCCGCCCTGGATGGTGTTGGTTACAAGCATCAGCCATCTTTGGAGCTCTTCGCGTGCTTCCTTCCCGGCGGGCCTCCTCAGCCCATCGGCGAAAAGCGCTGCTTTTTCGCCACGGTGACTGTCTGTTAAAAATCAATGTCCATCGATAATGCCGGAAGCATTATATTGGCGCTAAGATGAAGACACCTGGATTATCCCTGACACGTGCATCAGACTTACGCAACAGACAGTATGGACACTCGGAGCAATCTCTCTTAAGTTGCGACGACCGACTTCGTTGATATGCGATTTTGATTGCAAACAAGAATAAGAGGCATCGGTCTAAAAGCGGAGCGCGCTAAAGATATCACCTTGATATGCGTCTGGAAAGGGTTATGCAAACATCGCCTCGGGCTTCCTAAATTCGAAAGGAATGAGAAGCATGCACATTGCCGTCGAGGCGATGATACTAATAATTAATACACGCGTACGGGATTCTGTTCTCGTCTTTCTCTTTTTCTCTCTCTTTCTCGTCTGTTTTGCTTTCGTATTTCTCCTGTCTTCTCGCACTCGCACTTCCTTCAGCCGCGAGTCGGAGGATAGCCAGTGAGACAGCAATTCCGTTGATGGCCAGAGTCCAAAGGCAAGAATACCGCTTTAATGAATTATGTACAGTAGTTATATCGTACCACATACCACTTGCGTTCGACGCGGCCGATCCTCGAAGGAAGGACGCCCCTTCGGTTTTGCTCGCGTGAGAGAAAATACTGTTCATTACCGATACGAACTCTGCTCTGCGTCGTTTGCATCGGTAATCGAATACGGGTACGGGTACGGTACGCCGTGAGACGTATTATATGGGCGAATATATACCTTCAGGAATTTCTGAAAAATATTTCTATTTCGACGAGCCGGCGTGCGTAATTGATGACCTATATTGATAATAGAACGACTATCTTTTTTATCGAGACGGCTCATATAACTATTCTTAATGGACAAGCAAGAGGTATCGCTAACGTTTTTATCTCCTGCCGTTGAAAACTCGTTAAAGATAAATCGATAGCTAAGTGCATTTTGTAACCGTGCGAGTAACGCGACGTTTAAGAGCAAGAACGAAGGAGCGAGGAGTATAAGAAGCGTCCGACGGGAATGAAAGAGCGCACATAGGAACGACCGCGTCTGCCGTTACAGGATCAATTGACGTCGCCTCTATATATTCCACGTCTACAGTATGCAATAATTAATACACGAGGGGGGCGATGCCGGGTATCCTCGTCCCACGCCGCCCTTCGCGGAGCACAGAGGAGCCGGCCGCGCCGCGCCGCGCAGCCCGAACGGCAAGAATACCGCTTTAATGAATTACGAGACGTAAGTCAGTAGTTATATCGCGGTGGGTACCGTCTATAATACCACTGTAGGGTCTCCGCGAGAGACGTGGCCGATACCGGGAGTGCGCGCGGGCGCCGGGTTACGAGCGAGAGCGAGATTGATTTCGCAATCGGAATCCAAGAATAGCGGCGCTGTAAAATGGGCGGCCGCGTGCGCGCGTACCGTACTACCGGTTTTCAGACGGTAAATCAAGAATAGCGAAGTGTAATCCTGGCGTAATTTCGCGGCGAGCCTGTATTACGATGCGGGAGATTGTAAACGGGTTTATTAGTTCCGGGCCGAAACGCCGAAAACCCCGTAACTCCGCGCGACGTGCTTTAATGGTACCCGACGGTGGCGAGAGCCGACACGATCGAGTAGCGGGCTTATTAAACGCGTTTTACGATTTCATTTAAGCGCATGAACGGAGAATTGAACGGTCCCTCGGATTTCTTGCTGGCTATTTAGCTTGTCGTGCTCGGTCCAATCTTAAATCGGATCCGGTACCATTAAGAGGGCATGTCTGAAATTATTCGATGATATTTAAATCGTACAAAGAATATAATACTATGCCTCGGCTTTATTAAAGATTTATATTTTTAATATTTTTTACATGTACGAAAGTATAGATCGAAATCGAAATATATTTGGATTGTATAAATTTCACAAATATCTTTGCAATTTAATTAGAAATTTTAAATAGTAAAGAAGACAATGAATAAAGATAATAATTATTAAAGAATAATAAGTCTATCGGAACCAGATATAGAATCGGCATTGAAATTAGAGTTAAGTGAATATAATGTAACGTAGGGGGAAAATAATCTCTAAATGCGTATACATTATGCATAGACATAAGAGGACTGCAGTTACGTTGTTACACGCCAGTAAACTCCGACAGAGCTACTAGAATAGAGGGCGCGTCTATATATTCGTTCGAGAAATTCCGGAGCTAGGATCAGGGCTCAATCTTTTTTCTAGGAACGAACCGAGTACCGGTACCACACGAAAGGGCTTAATGAAGACGCGTTTCCGTGAAACTCGAACTACCGACTACGAGGATTATACGAGACGTACTTCTCTCCGCCGGTAACTCGAACCCTGCTTCGTGAATAGGATTAATAAAACCTTACAGGGGAACCGTTTCCACGGAGATCTTAGGAAATGGTTCGCGGTAACTTTTCATTAATTTACGCCCCTCGTAGATTAGGAAAGTAATCCGTGGCGTAACTTCTCCCGAAATTCCCCACCGCAGCATCCGACAATGTCAAACTTGACACTGATGTCTTCGCCCACCGTCTCGTAAAAATGCTTCATGAATATATTCAAGGTACAAATTTTTATCACTTATAAGATACGAGAGTTTCTTCAAAACGTTACAGATCTATCTTTCATATTAACAATTATAATTATTATTTAAAGTATTTAAAGTATAATTATTTAAAGTATTAATAAAACGATATTAGTAATTGAATTAGAACACTATGAGTAAATCTGGTGATTTTATAATAATCTTCAAAAATTAAATTTTTTAATTATTCTTTCCGTGTTGCACATTACTGTAATAATTCATGTATCGAACGTGACGTGAAATCGGCCAGACAAAGTACGACTATAATACGCGCGTGATCACAATGCGGTATCCTGACTGGTAGTGTCACTCTCGCGTTTCGCTGCAGCGAATTATTTTTTTCTTTCTTCGCGTGTGCAGAATCAATGCACTGCATCGCGCCGTAGTCCCCCAGGTTTCAAAGGACTGGGCTGATGCCAGGACAAGGGCGCGAATGTAGTCAAATCACATCGGGCTCACTCCGGTCGACGCGACGTGTGTATACCGAGGGGATAAAGGGTAGAGTGTCGCAGGAAGACGGAGAAACCCTCCGTACCCTCCTTGGCCACCCTGTTTTAGTCCCCTCCTACGCGACCGGCCATTCTCACGAGGTGTGCATTCTGTCTCGAAGCCTTCCATGTGTGCCGGCTCCTGCTTTTCCTTTCCCTCATCCCGGGGCTCGCTCATCCTGGCGCGCACCGCCGCACTTCCGGTAGGCGTGTAAAATATATCGCGCTTTGTTCCCGAGCCCGCGCTTCTTAGGCGACTTGCCGGTGGCGCTTTCGACCCATCGAAGCACAGAATGAACTGCGGGTAGACCCACTGTGCGAAATTGGAAGCCGTATATCTCTATGTAGATGTGGTATACGGCCCGTATTCTCACCGCAGATTTAGCGCTAAATGAGTCTGTCAAACTGTCACGTTAATATTGCACATACGCTAATCACATTAGAGAAACTGAGTTTGGTGCTAAACAATATTTTGTGCTAAATATGACATGACGATTTAAAACGAATGCGATAATATCTAAAAATAATTAGAGTAAACAACTTTTTGAGGCCACACACGGGAGCAAATATGTTTGCTGTTGCATCGCTAAACATTTTATCGATTTTATATTACCATCAAACGATGATAAAGCGTTAAATACCTTTGTGAAGAAACTCGCCAATACGGACGATGAGAATAAAAATTGCTACGCACGATGCAAAATAATTCTAAGCAGAGTGTAAATGACTATTGAATAAACAAGGCATCTATTGACAGCTGGCGTTTTCTGTCGAACGCGCATTTTGCATCGGCGATCCGCACTCATAATCATATTCAGCAGCCGGCACAGGACGTGCCCGCATGCGATGGGTATATAAACGCTTACTTCCCGGCGCGGCGCGGCGCGGCGCGGCGGCGAGTCGCAAGGGTACGACTCTCGGAAATCGCAAGAAACCGCTCTAGGAGATTTACACACGCGGGTCTTCTCTCCTCTCTTTCTGGCACGACGAGCGTGTCATTACTCAGCAGAAGGTGGGACAATGTATACCCGGCGAGCAAGAAATTGTTTTCACGCACCGACTCTCCGCCATGCCGGGGACTTTCAATCGAGAGAGACCGGGCCACCGATGATTTTTGTCCCGCACTCGTTAGCGACACGCATGCATTAATTAATCGCGAACAATCTCGGCTCCGCGCCCGCCCTATCTCGCGCTTTTTCAATCCGCTCGCTTCTTCCTCGTTCGTTCACAATCTCATCAGCGAATCGCGGTCTGTCGTGCGATACAACTTTTCATATATCCGTCCCTCCTCTCACGTGCATAAAGTGTATAACGAGACGACGAGAACACAAGGGTAACGATGACGATGCGTGCACGTACGCGCGTGAATATACACGGTGTATCATAAGATCTGAAAATATCATTATCACCTGTAATTCTGGTAGTGTCATATGCAAATCGATTTCGTGGAATAAAAATCTTTTTTTTTTTTTTTCTAAACTTGCATATTCTCAGAATCGATTTTCTCTCATGTATAAAAAAGATTATTGCTGAATATTTATATTATTGCTGAATATTTATATTTCTTAGTCATCACACGTCGAACACGACGTTAGCTGATGATGATGATGATTTATATTTCACGAAACATTAAAATAATATAAAAATGCAAAAGTATAAATGTGTGTGTTAAGCAAATTTTACATTTTTAATGTAAATTAGCGATAAACGTATCTGTGCTTCTAGTCGTATGAAAACTTTCTCTATTCCAATTCTTTGAAATTCTCATATATTTAAGCAATTCTCTTATATGAAGAATATTTAAGCAAGTATTAAGTCACCAAAATATCTAACTGCAAAATAAAAATTGCTGGGAAAGATGACATATTGAATTTTTGCCGACCTACATCATCTTTGAAATTATTAGAAAACTCTGTTATCAATTTTGATTTTTTTATGATACACCCTGTATGCGTTCACGTGCAAGTACATACGCATGATATATATATATGCACATGTGTACATACTTGCAAGGGGAAAGGTAAGAACGTCGGAGGGGAATACCATGTGTTCTTCCGAGTCTCGTAAGAAGAACGCGGGCCAATGATTGGTCGACGGCACCCTTCGCACGCCCACGTGCGTATGCATTACGCGGTGTGAAGGGGTTACTGTACTCACGGGAAGCACATACATCCCCACGAGAGTGAGGGGCTGGAAAGTCATTCGGGTCCCCTTTCCTCCTCTCTTTGTTTATCCCGATCATTAAAATGGCCGCCGTCATGACGATCTCTCATTGGCCCAGAGCTCCCTTCTTTCTGCGCCCTTAGGACTCTCCCTTTTCCTCGCTTTCTCTTTTTTTCTTTCTTTTTCTGTCTCTATTTTTACATCTAACTCTGTTCACTCATTGTTGATATGAGCGCCATGTATATTCAGTTTCTCGAGAAACCTCCTTTTCTTTTTGTGCACAAAACGAAATTTTAAGCTGCACTTGCGAATAATTGAAAAATTTTATACTCTTCCATCTCATATTTTCCTAAAGATTCTTTTTAATTAAGATATATATAAACCTTTAAAACCACATATGATTTTTATCATTATTTCTTTCTATAATATTTCTTGTGTTTAATTTTCATTTATTTTTTATCTTTATTTCTAAAGAAAATGATATGGATTTTTTCTAGACTTATAGTCGATTTTAGCAGCTGTAATATTATAGCTAGCATATATGTATATATATATATATATATATATGAAGAGATACTTTTTTCACTTCTCGAATTTCTGGGTGCCCCTACGATTTTCTTGCCTAACACGAATTCCCATACGCTTGCTTCGGGGCCGCATTCCGAAATCTGGAGCAAGCACGATGAGGCGCCCGCCGGTGCCGCCTTTATTTGCTCATTTCCCTGGAGCGGCGGTTGCGGCGGCGGCGGCTATGTCGTCCTCGGTAGCAGATGGAAGAGAAAGAGGTACAAGAGACGCGGGGACGTTAGAGGAGAGGTGATGGACTGTCACCGATGGTAATACATCGTCGCCTTCGCCTGGCCTCTTATAGACGGGCGGACACGGGAGGGACACGAAGGACGAGTTCACGCAAACACGTGTTACGAACAACAGGTCCGTACGTCTATACATCCTCTCTATCTCCTCGTCCTTCTCGTCCTTCTCCTGCTCGTTTCCACTCAGTTTCTCCTCCGGCTGAGACGCAGCATCCGTCTGGCAGGACTGGCAGGTAGCTCGTTCGTTCCGTTCTGCTCTCGGTTCTCTGCTTCGAATTGCTCGCGAAGGAGAAAGGAGTAAGAAAGAGGAATAGAGAGGAGAGAAGAGCCGCGGGGCCCTCGGCGGACTACAAACGAGCCGTATTCGCCAAATCCAGCTAACTCGAACCGAACTGAATCGAAGGAATCCGTCTGCCGGCAACTCTCTCTCTCTCTGTCCCTCTTTCTCTCTCCTAGCCCTCTTTCGCTTCTCCTTGAGTGACTGTTTCCTCCGCAGCTCCGTTCGCCGTTTCCACCACCCACTGAACACCTCGGCGGGTATCCGTCTAGGAACTCAACGAAAATTAGCGAGGGAGAAAAAAGGGCCGTTCGCTGCCGTGGAATTCCGCCTTCGATTCTGCGGAGACACAACATACACACGCAAAATAGCGCGAGAAAATAAGCGGCTTCTTTGGTTCACGAGGCAGTGTTTTAGCCCGCTGACGCAGAAACGGATGTCTTGGACGACCGAATATTTCTACACACTTCGACACACCGCATGAATAATGAACGTTAGAATTGAGAGAGGAAATTTATGTCTTTCTTTGATATGAAGGAAAAAAAATCAATTTTTTATAGTAGCTAATTATGATAATTATTCTGTTTATAAGCTGAACTATTTTGATCTATTGAAGTAAAAAAGATAAAATATTGTCTTACTAAAACGTCACGTGTGTATAGAAGCCCACTTTTGAGTATCCAGTTTAGTTATGAATTTCAAACGAGGAGTAGTCTAATGATATACGCATCTATCCGTAATAAATGGTGGAACGGACGAGACCGAGGAAAAAAAAACCGGCAAAAAAAGTAATCCTAATCGAAGGAATTCGTCTTGCGCATCTTTCTGCTGTGTTTCTCTCGTCTCTCCTTTTCAAGTCGAGGTCATACCATTTGGCTTGACGATTATAAATTAGTTGGGAATAATGAACGTGTGTCTTTCTACTTTAGCCGGTAATAAATTCATATTTGGAATTAATTAACGGGTGATTTAATTATGATAATTTTTAATTTCTAACCGACCTGGCAACCGTTAATTCTAATAACTCGGGAGCCGATGAAATATACGAAATATTTCGCCGAGACCCCGATTCGAGAGTTGATTCGGGCCTACGCTGACTTCTTACCTGCAATTAAAACGCCTTTGCCGAAACGATACTTTTTCGAATGGCATAATGTAGACATATTTCACGTCGCACCGCATATTAACTCTTAAGATAGCCGTGTGCCGAGTGTTGACACGCTTACCGCGTAATTTATCGCCTTATTACGCATTCCGATGTAAGAGAGAGAAACGATAATTATATCACTCAAATCTTGAAATATGATAGGCGTAATTTTGACAGAGCAGTATTTGCATTAATTGAATTAATAACTAACCGCTTAAATGTAGATCACTAGATAACGCAACATTCATATTTATTCATAAATCGACGAGGGTACCTATACACATAAATGCAGAGAATTCATTTTGGCTGCAATGCCATTGCCAATGAAACACTTCCACTTCATTCATACAAGTGGTAGTGCTAATATATTATCTAAGTATATTACAATACCGTTAATGATACTCATTTCACGTGCACCGCGGGCTGCTCGAACGCAGTCAAGACCCATAAACTAAGCAGAGACAAAACCCGCGTAATTTATCGCGACAGTACTGGCACCTAATTCGCAACACCTTCGTCCGTGGCAGGACTAACGAGAAGATTTACGTTTAAAGTGCCGTCCCGCGGAAATGTACCGGTCGACTACAAATTATATCGATCTGAAATATCGCGTATGCGAAAGACATCCCGGAATTATTATCCGTCGGTGGAGTGAGCGTCCCAGAGAGGCCGCGGATAATTAAAATCAATACGACCGATTCTCGACTTGTCATTCCGTGATTTCTAATCGGCCCGTAGCAGTGTCGACGGGGCTTCCGACGGAGGCGTGCGAGGGTGATAAAGAACCTTCCTCTCGTGCTCTGCCTCTCTTCGCCAACTCTCCCTCTTTCGTGCCACGAAGCCGTCTGCTATCCGCCCGCTTGCCCAATAAATCCGTAATTTATCGCGCGAGCTACGAAACTCGCTAATAAATCCCTATAGAGAAGGCGGCCCTCCAACGCGCCACGAGAGAAAGTCCCGACGTCCACGAAGCATTGAACTTCGGGCGAGGGAAAGGAGTTGCAGGCTGCATTCGTCGGTACACGATTGTGTTCCAGCATCCATATTTCGAGTGTTTGAAATATACATGCGGGACGTAAATGCGATTCGATTTAAGGAGACAATCGTGTCCGTTTTATTTTTCATGGAGGCTCTTCGAAGAGTTGCTATAAATATCGTTTTGAAACTATAAAACCAAAATCGTCACCATGTTGGAAATTAATCATCTTGAATCCTAAATCTTAAAAAATTTAAATTATATTTGAATTTCATTTACTTAAATTTATTGGACCGATTATATCAGCCTTGTAAATGTAAATTGAAAAAAATCCTTGAATTTGCTAAAGATACATGTATATTTTCTTCAAAACCATAAAACATCGTCACTACGTTATATATCGGAGGAATTAATTCATCTCAATTCTTAAATCTTAAATTTGATGGATCGAGCAGATTTGTGAGTAAATAAAAATGGCCAAGTTCCTAAATCCCTCTGTATGACATAGGGATTTAGCATAATAAAAAAATAGGAACGACGTCAGCGATATCGTATAGTATCTCCCAATTGATATACGATCGTACTTATAACTCTCGTTTATCAACCGTAGACACCTCTTCTAGCTGAAATGAAAACGCGGATAACGTTAGATATGTAATATCTCCCGGTTTAATATCACGAGAATATAAGGACTTATCAGGACGAAGCGGATGTGTGTGTATTTCACATCTTTTTCTCACTCGTTAATTTTCTTATCGAAAGATAATTTAAAAAGGAAATATAATTTCGTTTCTTGCCTATTATGTTATTACATCTTTTTCGAACGTTTTTATCTGATGGCACGATAAAGTTGGATGATTGTTCGTCATAATTAGATCAATTTAGGTTGATTGAAACTATAACACACGGCACTCGTTTTAAAACTTGTACTTATCTTTAATCCTCGAATGAAAAAGACGGGGGGAAGAAAATACGATCAATTTTTTTTTGCATTTTCCCATAGATTCTCTGAATCGTTCATCCAGAAATAAGGTAACAAGGATCGATTTCGAGATCACTCGTATAATCATCGTACAGTTCTGTGCAATGAGAAAAGAAAGTAGCGCAAGTTCTTGCATTTCCCCGAGAGTATCAGTGCGGATCGCCACAAATCGATTCTTGTCTCCAACATGAACGCGAACCGTACTTTCATCATCGTAGCGAACTCTCACTCTCCTCATACATTCTATTCGTTGGTTTCCGTTCGGATGTACCGTTAAGTTTTATGGCAACGAGATCTAGCGTCAAATTAAATTTATCGTCGCTGGATCGACGCTGCTAAAGAGCCATACATGAAATAGAGGTACACACGTGAAATAATTATGAATGAGTGAGATTGCAACGCGGAGAGGTTATCACCCTTGCTTAAAAAAAAAATCGTTCTTTATTCGCAATTATCTCTGAGAAGAACGCGTATGGCTACAAATAGTAACTGTAAGTTATAACGGCGCTCGAAACTCATTTAATGAGAAACGTAGGGAACCTGGACCTCTACGTTACATATGTATTTATTTGTTAAATTTATATGACGCTAGAAAGTACTCTGGTAAATTATTTTAATTGAAACGAGATGTCACGATCGCAGATGTAATTTACAATTTCATAAATAATCATGGCATTCGCCGGAGCGGTTCTCGGTACAATTAGATTTAAGAGATTTAGGCAAGTGTGGAAATTATTCGCAATTATCTCCATTGTATCGTGACGGAAGAAGGAATTTAATATTTCTGAAATTGCCCATAATCTGAAGCAATTCCCATAGCAGGGGGGCTGGAGAAACTGTTGAGTTCTCTCTTCTATCGCGCACTTAACGCACCCGCGCCGCGCCGCGCCGCGCCGAGACAGGAAGCATGACAAACGAGAAACACCGGAACGGCGATTTCCATCTGGAATGTGGCCGTTCGTGCATCCTGACTTTAACGTCGAGACTACGCCGTTTGAAACGAGGAACCTGCCATTTGTATTATTATTGTGCGCCGCGCGATATCCCAGACAAGAAAGAACGAACTGCGTGTGGGTCGTTGGATATGCGTGCTGCGGATCGTGCTTAATAGTCGCGTCGTAAAATTAGTATACGGATAGAGAGTAGATAGAGAGCCGGGTAAAGGAGGGGTAGTGACACGGAATTCCTAAAAGGGAGCCACCGAAAAAACGCCGCTCGCGTCGGCCCGAGACGCACAACGGCTCGTTAATTCCGTCTCATTACCATCTGGCGAATCGACAGAAAATTCGCGGGTTCCGCCCCGGTGTGTATTATAATTTGAATCCGACGCGCATACATCCCGGCCGAAATCGAGTGAAACGCCGCGTTTTTTTAATGCACCTGCGAGGAACGGAAACGAAACCGAAAGCGAGCTATCGCCGAACGTGCAGTTATACTTTTCGATCTCTTAGGAAATAATAGAGAGCTACGCGGCCGAGTGCCGTTAATCTCGATCTTTAAACGGGAACAGAACACGGTCTCGACGTCGGAGCACCGCGCGCCGGGTCTAAAAACGGCAGGAGAGCGCGAAGGGCTCATCGCCAGTGGCCCGTCGGGGTACCCGGGGGCGTCCGTACCGATAGCCGGCGATTTTCAGTCGTCAAAATATACGTCTATGCCGTTTTCGTCGGAGGACGGCCGTGGTATCCCCCCATTCGAGACATCGATACCGCAGTCGTTGCGCGGGCCGATACCTGTTGCTGGCGATGCAGCAACAACCCTTCAGCCGCCTTCCGTCCTTTCTCCGCTCGCCGTTGCGTGCCCGCGGGCCCACGCGATTAGACAGACCTAGACCCGCGATTAGAGCGTGCCACGCCATAGTCGCCTCTTTCTTTCACTCGCATTTGTTTCGTCCATTTCGTTTGTTTCGCCGTGGCTGAAACGGAACACAGGCGAAACGGGGACTCACGGGGATTCCGAATGTCTATTATGAATATAGCGGGAGGCCACCGAAAGAGAGGAGTCATTCTCGAGCGATCCGTGAGAATCGGCTCGGCTCGGCGCGGCGCGTTGCGTTTTTGGATCGCGGCGAGCGAGTGAGAAAGAGCTGTCTTCCCTTTCGGAAATTATTCTCCGAGGGAGAGTCATTAGACGCGGGGCAATTCTTTTCGAATTCCTAATAATGGAGCTACTGCTCCGGCGATGGTAGCGGTGGAAACGACCGCTTAACGGTATTCGCGAAAGTGGTGCCACTGGATTTATTCTCGGGGAATAGGCACGAGAGAGAGAAAGAGAGAGAGAGAGAGAACTCGGGACCAATAACTGCGAATGATTTGTAAGAGCGCTGTCGTTTGATGAAAGAAATATATAATTACGTTCGAGCAGTTTCACACAAATTATAGGTTTCGCGGAAAACCGTTTTATATTTTTTCCTCTTTAAAGTTTTCGTTTAATTTCCGATATATAATTATATGTCAGCAATATATATAAATCCACGTTCGCCACTTTATGATACTGCTATCTTTATGTAAGTTGCAATATATTATACAATGTTGAAGTTTGCATATTATATTAAAAACGATGATATTTTAAAATGAGCAAAAAAAAATTGCTTTTGTAAGCCTTTGAATTATTTAATGTACAATTTTCTAATGTCTCTTTTATATTTGAAAACGTATTTGGCTTATATAAATACTACTATAAAAAAAAACTAGTTTTTCTTCGCAAATGCTTCAGGCTATTAAAAATGTATAATTTTTTCTTTGAATTTTTAATAATATTATTAGAGCTGTTATAAAAGAAATAGACAAAAATGTGTACATAAAGATCTTACAAGATTTTGCTAAATCTGACAATTTGCTCTTAGTAAGAGGAAAAATTATGTATATCCCATGTATAAAATTTTTTTAGATTTTTAATTTCTTGCGCATTTTAAACTTTACTTTAGAGTCTTTTGTACAGAGCCATAAACTTTCGCTACTAAAAGCTAAACAAAGTTAGTGCTAAGAAATCCTTTGCAAGGAACGACAGCTATGCAAATTACTGCACTCGCCAATTAATTACGTCCAACTTGTGTATAAAAATTCGTCAACAAATTGCGCGCTGCGTACCACGAAGAAATATAATTGAACATTGCGTAATTGGAA
The DNA here is from genome assembly GCA_011636635.1 of Tetramorium simillimum. Lineage (NCBI taxonomy): Eukaryota > Metazoa > Arthropoda > Insecta > Hymenoptera > Formicidae > Tetramorium > Tetramorium simillimum. The sequence continues at coordinate 7,134 of VBVQ01002457.1, read as the reverse complement.
CTTAGCGGCAATCATTAAGGCAATTTCTACTGCACATACACTACAATGTAACAATCATGGTTATGAGTATCGAGGTGCGGGTGCGACAACGAGAAACAGAAAGAGAGAGAGAGGGACAAAAGAATACGAAGAGAGAGAGAGAAGGAGACGCCCGCGTGATTAGTGTCAACGAGCCGGTGAAGGGAAATTTCTAATTGCATACACGGCGCACGACGTACGAGCGTGAAAAGATATTCCGACGTCGGAAACGTGTGTACACAGCCGAGTGCGCAGCGATAGTTAAACCGACAATTATCCACGATCGTGGGCTACGTGGGAAGGGACACGTGGGTTACCCTCGACGGCGATTAGAGACAAAGCTGCTCCTATATCTCTTATATCGATGGCACGAAGTCGTTGTTTTTCGAATTCCGCTATCTTCCAATGCCGGTATCACGCGATCGTCTCGGATGAGAAACGCCAACGTCGCGACGTGATGTATTGCGTGTCGCGTTTAACTACCGAATGAAGATCGCTAAACTTGACTGAGGATTATTAATGTTTCTTAATGATTCTTACACGCGCATTAAATGTCATGTTCATTTTATAACAGCGCTGCGCCTGCATGAGATTCGCGAATTAATCACGGGACGAATAAATGATGAAGCACGATATATTAATAACTATTTATCAGCTTTGGTTTATCTTTAAATTTCGCGTAGTCTCTTAAAAATTCAAAGGAGAAAGAAATATGCACGGCTGAAAATCTTTAAAATAATTCCAGGAAAGCGTGGGGAAGGTGTGGAGGAGAGAGATACTTCTTCAAACGCTTAAAATACTACTGTAAGACGAGAGGAAATACCACGAAGGGGAGAATGGTCCCGAGGTCGAATCGGTCTGCATTATTAAAAACGGACGTGTAATTATCGGCTAAAAATGTTCATGTGGAGGCGAGTCTTTACGTCACGTAGGTGTGCCACCCGCTCGGCGCGAGTTACATCGCGCGCGCAAGAAAAAACGCCGGACGCATTCACGTATTGACAGACAGCCGTATTATTATATCATTTCAGGAAGAAGTAAATGCCGGGTTTATCCGCTGGAACGGAAGATACGTTTTAACTGAAACGCTCGCGCGTTCTCGGATGTCATTACGCGAATCATAGTTGAACTCAACGCCGTGGAATCTCCGTATCGTGCGAGCGTCCGTAACCATAGGTTTAGCTCTTTGAAATCAATGACTAATCTTGTACACGCACGTCGCCGGTTATCTTGTCACGTAACAATGGCCGAAGCGATGAAAATGATCGTTGAACGGAACATCCGCAGACATCCGTATGTTCTGTGATATTATCTCATTTTTATAACATATCAGGTAGAGAAAACCCTGAAAAGCACTTACAATTCACTGCATTTACTCGGCTGTACACGCGTGCTAACTAGCACGATCTTTATTCGATGCGTCAGTGTGGCGTCAAAGGAATATTTCAATTCTTCTATTTTCTATTATTTTCTATTAATTTTCATTATTCATAGACATTGATATTTCATTGAATGGCATGATAAATTTGATGTATTTTGATAAATGTTTTACTATGAACGGTTTAACATACTCTCGCTTGGCTCACTTTTCTAAAACATTTTGATACGTTGCATTTTCATTCTTCACATATGATAACCGTACAGCAATATGTCACGCTAAACATAACTCGAAGTTTCATTGAGCATCAGTACGGCGAACAGCATCTGGCAATCATTTAAGAGTATTACGAGTTTACATTGGCAGAATACGCGTATCAAATGTGTATGTGACATGGCAAACTCATTAATCGTCATATGTTGACAAACGATACGTACACACCAATATATCTTAATAATTAATAACCGTCGCGATTATTAACACACGATTATTAACAGATAGCAGTTATGAACATTGACTTCGATATTTAATATTAGATTGGTATCAATTTTTTTTTCTATGAAAATCCACTTTGAACAATACAAAGATTTTTTTATCCAGCCTTACTTCTTTATTTATCAAGTTCCCTTAATTTTGAAACGCTCGTAATTCAAAAATCACGACTGTCTCAGTGCATAAAGAGTCATCCTTTTTAATTCGTCCTGTAGAATTAATAACTAGATGGAAACGCCGACAGCGTCGTTTTCCACTTTACTACCGAAAAGTTTCGAGAATTTACGGCGTCGTACAAAAGGAGTAATCCAACAGTAGCGCGGAAGATATTAAACGTTTCTAGCTATCCTCGTCTTTACTGGCTTCGAATACAGCCTGGTTATCTGGTCATAGAGTATTATAGGTCGCGTTACTATAATATAAATATCAAAGTTATGGCTTTACTACTGCAACGGACTCTAACCGACACGCATAAACCAATTCTACTAACATTTCGGCATATATCTTGATCTATCTGAAGGCGAAAGCGGAATTATTAATGGAACTATTTTCTTACAATGTAGGCGTATCCTTTAGCAAGTTATCGCGCGCCATTTTTCATTGTTACATTGTGATAAGGGCAGGCGCCCAGTTGTGCTATTTAAAAACAATACGGAATAAATTCAATAATTTTATAACTTTAATAATTTAAATTGCAATTTTATATTTTAAACATATGAAAAATTTTCTTCAGTGAATATTCCTTTATTTTTTAACTGATATTTTAAAACTATTCGTATCACAGTACCTTTTTCACTTACAAATACTCTCTTACGAATTTATTGAAAATTAAGATCGAAGACTTTTAGACATAACATAATAATAATTTTATTGAATATGAAAGAAAAGAGTAATTACAATAACAGATATGTACATGGTCAGCTTATATAATACATACATATACATATATATATATATATATTTATATATAAAAGTAACAAAATATCTAGAGAGAAAGATAGACAGATGCGATATTATGTTACATACGTAATAGCCGTGTTAAATTAAATTTTCTACATTATGATGTATGCAATGATAATAACGTCAATCATATCCGACGTATACGACAATATAATCAACATCTCGTTATCGCGAGGTGCATTATCGGTCCGCAAGCGAACAAATATCGTAATCAGGCTTCGGCTACGCGGCGGCGAAACGCATTACTCGCCGCGTATTGACAAATCAGCCGAACGTCCGGACGTATCTGCCGATCTGACCGGTCTCGAAAGTGTAATTATTAATAACTGTCCGATCTCGATGCTGCGGGCCAGTTCACCGTCGGGTAGGCGTTACTTACAACCGGCGAGATGACATTATCGATTAATTATCGATATTGTTACGCGAATGCGCCGCAAAGTCGCGGATTGCGGGGACTGAATTCCAATCTTAAAACCGAGCCGCGAAAAGTGGAGCGCGGCAGCTTTCTTCAGATCGATCAAAAACGAGTCTGGGAGCTTAAGATTAGAATATTTTTTTTTACTCGAAAACAGCGCTGTACAATGTTTATTACTTGTTGCAAAAGCGAATAATCTTCTCATTCAAGAAGATTAGAAAGGCTAACAATGACATCTAATCGAGTTAGAAGAACAATCGGCAATTCGACCTCGATTACGATTGAGTTATGGTTTAATCATGCGGTTCGTGAGGGGATTAATTAAGAAAATTTGCATAACTGTAATCGCAGCTCATTAACAAAACGCCACGAATCAGTACGATTCGCCGATTACGTGATTCGAAAGCGGTAGCAACAATCAGGATGAAAACAGGATCGCCGATTTCGAAAACCTTCAATAGTAATCGAATCTTTCCGGCCGTTTTAACGAGTCATCGGGCTCGATCGCCGATCCTCGATCATGAAAGAGTAATCACTCGACGACGTTCCCTGGTTACGTGTACAAGCGCGCCTGATTATTCACTCATAGAAAATTCATCGCCGGGACTAATTGCGACTAATGGCACAAGATTAAGATCAAAGGAGATCAGAGTAGCGTAATGCAATCGCAGCGAAACGATATCGAAAGAGAAACTAATAACTTGGTATTGAATGTATCACTAAGCCAAAAATCCGCTTTGCATTGTACTCCTCAGATCGAGAAGTATTTTCATACTTTATTAAATGAAAAATAATTGGTAATAAATTGAAAATACAATAGTATTACAGTGAAACCGAATAAACAAACTTTAAATGAAAGAAATTCCAATTAAGTTAAAGGAAATAATAACGCAAGCTAAAATATCTTTCTCCAGTTGAAGATTTGCCAAAAATCACTTGTAATTGAATCAACTCAATAATATCGCGAGCGAGTAAAGTAGCGAGCGATGATGCACTTTGCATGTAGTAGCGAACGTACACGGAGTTATTCTACTTTCATGAAGTTTTCAGTAGAACGTTTCGACGGCATGCGCCACAAGCGCGGAGATAAGAGAGGAAAAATAAAATAATAACGAAGATTGAAAATACAGCGAATGCCGGGCAAGTATCGCAAGTAGAACAAACCACCAGCACGCCGAGAGAAGAAGCGAACAAAGGCTCGTTGTGCGAGGTGGGAAGAGGCGGAGGGCGGTTATTGTTGCTGTTATGGTTTGCACGTTCGTGACTACAATGCCCGGTCCGTGGAAAAGGAGGCTGCCAATCGGGCAGATTCAGGCAGTTCCTGGTAACTTTCTCCTCTCTGGCTCTCCGCACGGCGAAACTCGGCTAGCGCGCCCGAGTCATGATCTCTTATGTAGATCCACTTCTTCCTCACCTCCTTCACCTTCTCCACTTCTTCCCGGTGTTCCTGTGCAACCGCTTTTGCTCCGGAATCGCTCTCTTACCTCATCGTCTCGTTGCAATATACGCCCGCGATCTTTGGAGACACGCTTTCTCGCATTTCTCTGTGTCGACGTCTCGAATCGATGTCCTCGAAGCGTCATAAATCTAAGCAGACCGTAGGGCAATACTGTGCTCGATTCTACAGTATAAGCATTTACCAGGTAATAATAATTTATTCGTAGATTTTCACGTAGAATTAAAATAGTTTTAGATAAAATGTTGGGGAAATTATCAGAATTTTTTAAATATTAGAGAAATTATAGTTCTAAAAATTCTAAATTAATTAACTTTATACATTTTATAATTTTCATAATTACTTATAAAATAATTAAAATGTTGCAATTCGAGCTATGCGCATAAAACATTAGTTTTGTAGACCAACAAAGTTATTTACGCTTCCTGTACAAACAGGCGAGTGTGATTTAGATAGTACGGCTTTGAAGTACAGGCGTTTCCACTTATTACGTATTACGTTTAACAAATGACAGCAGGATACAATATGACGGTTTATTCTGCTCCGGTGAGATACAATGCTTCAGGTTTGCCCGCTACGCCACAAGGAAACCGGTATGCAACCGGGCCGCGCGATGCACGGTTTCTCGCAAACAGTTTCCCCCGACACGACATCCATCATCTTTGCCGATATTAGTGTTCCACGGTGGAGATAGCGGATCGGTGCCGGGCGTAGGAGAGCACGACGCCCGGCGGGCGCTCTCGCGCGAAATCGCGCCAGCTATTAACTCGCTATTACCGTTTTCTCTCTCTCTCTCTCTCTCTCTTTCTCTCTGTTCCTCTTTCCCGTGCGATCCCCGCCCGCCGGTGTACTCGCGGGGCCCTCGTTAAGAATCGCGGAATATAATTTAAGACGACGAGCCGCAGCCTTTGTGCCCCCGTAGCAATAACTCCGGCGCCTCGAAACGCCGCGACGTCGCGGCGCGACAGGAAAAGGTCTTTATTTATGCGCTATTTAATAAGCGTTTACTTTACGCGCGCGAGCGCGAGAATACTTACTTTCTTCTTCGCTCGCCGACGGAAGAAGAAGAGAGGCGCGTGCGAGGTGCTGAGGACGCGCTGCGATTAAAGCGAAATTACGAATGAAGGAATGAGCATCCTCGCCAACGCGCGGCGGTGATTTGGAGAACGCGTTCCCGTCACCGGGACTAATGAAGCTTTTCCTCGTTAATAGACGCTAACGTATGCGCCTATAAAACTATCAGCGACGCTTTTAGCCGCGGTCCGCTGTCGCCGCCCAGCTCGCGCGACTCGTTTCGCGTTGCTTAACGCAGTCGGCGACCTAAATAATTACAGATACCGGGTGCGCACAATCGACGTTCCGACGCCTATAAGAACCGCCTACGTCGACTCCGCGAGACGGTCTACGAGGGCCACGATTTTGCACTCATCGACTTGCATACGCTCCTAATCGTCTGGATCTCCATGTTTGCTCCGCCGCGGTGGCTCCGGGACATTCTCTCTCGTTATACCGCTTGCGCATGCATGCATGCATGCATTAAAGCGAAGGACAAAGTATACTAATCGGCTACGCTAAAGCCGATCATAGCGATCCGTGATGTGTGTAAGCTAATGCCAATAATTACGCCGGATCGTCCGCCGGATGATACTCCGGCGGTCAAATTAGCCCGGTAAAAAGCCGATTTTGAAACGACCGCGGCCAAGTGATCGGCCGAGAAAAAGAATTATTTCTAAGTGCGGGCACAAATGAGCTTTTAAATTACAGACAATACTTATAGATATAATTGACTCGGCAACCGCGTGTTTGCAAATCCCACAATTGGCTTCTATAATAACACTCCGACAGTGCGCTCAACGAAATTGCGAAAGAAGACATTTGCCTGTTTCTCTCACCTCGTTACCCCGTTGCGGACTACGCGACGCTGGAATTTTCGAGGAAAATTTGCGTTTTAGAGTCATTCGCGGGTATTCGCAAGTGGGATAGCGGTGCCTGTAAATGGCATAATTACGTAATCGCAATCTCGCGCGAGAGCAAGCTCGGATAACGTTGTAAACGAGCGAAACGCGAAATGTTCGGCGCGAATGGCGTCGGCGGCGGATCGGTACAGCGATACTAGAGGTTTAGCCCACGCTCTCGACTATCTCTACCTACCTCGTGTACGATCGGATCATGATCTCGCAGAGCTCGCGCGCGCGCGCGCGCGCTCGATCCCCGGTCGCACGACTACGAGTGATATCATTGCGGCGTTAAGGAGTGAGTCATTTCCTATTGGCATTAAGAGCGACAATCAAGCGCCGCATTTAAGCGCTGCTGCCTGCGGATAGTTCCCTGGTCCCTCTCTCTCTCTCTCTCTCCCTCCCTCCCTCCCTCCCTCCCTCCCCCTTTCTCTTTCTCAAAACATTAACTGGATGGACG
>VBVQ01002456.1:0-24792 GCA_011636635.1 Tetramorium simillimum | reverse complement strand
GAGAGAGAGAGAGAGAGAGAGAGAGAGAGAGAGAGAATGGATTTAACAAGTAAGTGTAATTATTTTATGTAACTTGCTTTAGTAATTGTTCATGTTTCCAGCAATCTGCGAATTCCAAACATATTTTACTTTGCTCGTACTGACGTACGCTAACCAAGGCAAACCTTTGTCTTTAAACAAGTTCAACTTGTGCTCTTGAGCGCTCGCAAGTGAGTCAAAGCCACTGATTGACCGTATGGTGACCGCGGAATAGGAATTCTGACAGCGGCAACGGAAATCAGAATGGTTGTTGCGGTCTATCGATGTTCTCTGGAGATATATCCCCAGAGTCTCCCATTATCAGCAGTATATCCAAATAACCAAAAAATAATAACATATTTTTAAAAATGTTTTAAACAATGTGATTTTAAGGAGAATATCATATGCTTTTATTCTTTATATTCTATTAAATTTTTATAGTTTATTAAAATTTTTCATTTTTTTCATATTCTATTATTCATATTCTGATATTGTACAACTCGATATAAAATATGAAATATGTTTTAAAATATTAATTTCCTGGTAATTTTAATGCTTTTATAAAATAATATGAATTAAATAGAAATCAAAGAATCTTTGTTTAAAACATTTTTCCAAAAAATCTATCATATTTTTAAGTTATTTAATATATAAAATATTTAAAAAAAGTTAAGTTTGCTATATACTGTCATATTCTTCTCATCAAAATAAATAAAAAAGTACTTCGTTAAAATGTTAAGATTAAAAAAATCAATTTTGATATTAATATAATTCATACTACTAATTATTTAAAGAATAAAGATTAAAGAAAGATTCAAAAAAGATGTTCAAAATGTCCATCGTGTGAAACAATGCAATTCAGGATTTCTTGCATCATGGACTATCTGAATGCATTTGAATATTCTTATATGAATATAATTCGAGATTACATATAGTTCGAGATGTTTATAAAAAAAAATAAAAATTTAAATCTGTCAAACAATAGCATTACTCGAATTTTTTTTAAAAACAATTTTTTTAACTATTAGAGTCGGTGCACCATTTGTGGCCACTATTTCATTTCTGGCTACTTCGACAATTTTCGAATTATTTAATTTATGCTTCCTGTTGATGTAAATAGTTGTGGATAAATTTTATTTTTACAATATTTCTGCTGATCACACTCGCCGAATGTGTGTATAATTGATTTTATGACAAATTTAAATACTGGCCAAAAGCGGCCTTAAAGTGACCACAAATGGTGCACCGACCCTACATGTATCTTTTTCAATATGAACCAACAATCATTTTTTCAAATATATAGATCTCGCAGTTCGCAATCGTCCATAATTTTGAATAAGAGATTTAAAGCTTTCAGTTTCTTACAAACGTCTACACAATCTTTCGAATGACTTTTCATTAGGCAAATATCAGTTCGAGAACCGATCCGCGTAAAGTCGTCTGACCTCAGATCGATTGCAATTTGTCATGCCATACATTAAATACATATCAACCATTTTTGCATTCGAATAAATCTCCATGACTTACAATCTAATTTAAATTTACTATAGCTAACATTATGACAAAGTAGTTAAGTATTTTGATAAATAAAAAAATAGTTGTGTCTAAATTATAATCAAAGCTATGTCTACATTAACATTGAAGTTTATTCTTTTAATTTTAATTTGACATTAACTTTTTAACAAAATATTTTAAAAACATGAGTTATCGAAACTTTCTTGTTTATCTTGATAAGTAGTCAATATTCTAGCTGATACAAAAATTAAAATAAATTTTAGTTGTGACACCTAGAAATCTACCTACATTACCAAAAGATTTTTTTGCGTGTATCATAGACTGTCTGAATGCATTTGAATATTCCTGTATGCATATAGTTCGAGATTACATATAGAGACATTTATAAAAAAAAAAGAATGACGTGACTATATACAACTCAACCTTTTGACATCCTATATGATATTGATATTATTTAAAAGGAACATTTTCTATGCAACTATAAGTGAGCTATACGTGAAACGTATTATTGAACAATATTCGTTAACAATTCAATTCTCTCGATAAAGGTGTTATTAATCTGAACTCGTCGAATCGAGTCAACAATCTAAACAATTAATTATTGATATAATATTTAAATCGGTGAATATAATAACAGATTAACACTTAATTAATATATTAATTACGTGCCTGACCGCATCAGTTCCATTAATTGCATTATTTAATTATATTATATCGTTCAACTACACCATGATATTGAATTTGTACTCTCTTTCTCTCTCTTTCTCCTTCTCTTTTTTTATCTCTCTTTGAAAAATAGAATCCATTTGTTTGTCACAAAGATCTTAAACAACGGTACAATGTTATAATACCATATACATAAGTAATTTCATATTTGTCCATAATATTGTTACGTTATTCAAAAATTTAAAAGCATCGTAATTGCAGCACTGTAACTATTTGATTAAATGTTATTGACAGATCGAAGCAACGATAATACTAGCAATCTAATAATAATGAAATCAACTGTAATTTATTTTTGAAAATTTCCGTTTATGGTTAATTTTTATTATCTATATTATATTAAATTAGTTACAGAATAAAGTTTTGTTTGTAGTTTAATAGAGGTATATACTTCTCAATCTTCGTAACTCGAATAGAAGTTTGCTGGCTACTTCGGCGCTTCTCCTACAAAGAAACTATTTCGTACTCTCTTCCTTTGCATCTCAATTGTCAAAACTATTTCCGCGCAGCGAGAGTGCGTGCCTTTCAAGCAGAAGCACAAAAGAAAATATATATATAAAGTTTTTGCAGGAGAAGGACTAAGTTGTATACTTGAAAATACAATATCTCTTGATGTAATAACGGCTACACTATTGGTTGATTTTCTGGCAACTTATTTTCCTATTTGAACGTTAGCTAATACCCTTCCATCTGTATTTTCCGCTTGTTTGGTCTGTAAACCTACTGTTGCTTTGTAAAAATCGAAAAAGAAGACTCTGTAAACTTTTCTCGTGGTATGCAACTAACAGTATAATTTTTTATGGTGCAACAATGACGTAATGATAAAATAAAATTGCATAAGGATAAATTTTTTAAGTTTCTATTCAGGCTCTGCAAGCAAATCTTTATTTAACCGGAATATCTTTATTTCCCTTTAATAAATTTATTTAATTGTTTAATTAAATTAATTTCAGTTTCTCGACAATGAAAATGAATAAATAATGAAAAAAGTTATTAGTGGGCCATTTTCTACTAATGTTAGATGCATTTCGTCCTAAGAAACGTGGCAAGTGAAATGGGGATATATTACCTTCGCAAACACACATATGTTGTCTATATGAAGTTGAATCTAATTAATATTCACTACCTTAAAATACATTTATGCATTCAACCACATTATGAGCAATGAAAATATTTTCACGCAAACGTAATCTGTGCTATCGTCATATGTAAATATTTATTTTTGTAATTGTCAGTCTATTACACGATCTGGTTTCGGTGTACCATTTTTTTGAAAAAAAAAAAAACATGACGAGGGTTGAATGACCGGCTTGTAAAATTCCAATCTGTGTTAAAGGATAGAAAATTTATTTATGCAGATAGAAATTTTTCATTGCAGAAGTGGCGTTAATTACAAATCTCCCTCATCTGCGGAAAATGGGACAAATTTCTTAGCAAAAAGAAAAAAAAATTGTGAGATGTATACAAGATAACAACACCGGAGAATGAACGGGCATTAAGGAAAAAAGAATAAAAATTTATTTTTATTTCGTGACTATGGAATATCATTGTATCTTTTTCATTGTACAGACGAATAATAAAGATTTGTTTATTAAGGGAATTAGATGTGGCGAATGGTACCCTGAGTACCATGGTCATTATCGCGATGCGCCTCGTTGTTTCAGCGCTTCTCCGAAAACAGCACGCCGGAACTAAACTGAGATAACGACGTGCTTTCGTAGCGCGCTTTAGACGTGGGCGCGATGGAGAGGTTGGGCCCTTGGAGTCGCAGCCGTGTACAGAGCTATGCACCCAGCAAAACTACATTATGATTTAATTAAAATCAAACCTCTCGCTTGCCAAGTGGTGAACGTGCGCGCACCATTTTGAGATATAAAAGGGTGGATGGTAGCGCTTTTTGTTATGACACTGCGCGCTAGCTGGACGCAAAACTGTGGGCCAATTAGCGTATCTTGTCCCCTCTCCCTCTTACCAGTTTGCTGCGACTCAATAAACTTTTCCATTATCAAATTTAATTAAAGCTTCTGTATTCTATGCGTTCCACATCCATCCTCGACAAACCTTCCTGTAAACGTAATGAATTTAACAAAACGATAATGAAGCCAAACGGGTAGAAACGAATCACCGTGCAGAAAACGTTTCTTATAAATTTAAATTGCATTTCGATGTATCGGGATTATTAAAAATCCAATATATGACATTTGTGATGATTGACATCACTCAACTTGTAAGAGGATAAGAAGATAAAAATGAATACCTATGTTGAATAACGTATAGGAGGAAAAAGAAAAAATTTGCGGAAATGAAAGAAGCTTAATCTCATCATTCCTTACGTTAATACATTTTTCACGAATACTGAAACCTCTGTTAGACGTAAAGACGTGTATAGTAAATCTTCAAGTTATCTCTTTCCATCCTTTTTCACATTTTTCCGGTAACTAAAATAATATAATCTTCTATTTTGTGATAAAATTTCAATGATAGCGCATCCATATGTGCTGTATACATTTTAATTAAATTGCCCAGCGTTTTCAAATAAATTTAATAGGTAGTGCTTCCACTGGAGAATTGGAATTATAGCAGAATATCAATTTAATTAAAATATATATAAATAATTAAGTATTTTATTATATTGCAAATATTTTATTACGCTATAACAAAAATTTGTGTATGAAGTATCTCTTCTAGCCTCACTATTTTTATAACGTGGAGAATTTATAGCAAGCGATATATTTGCATATTTGCATTTATCGATACGTAACATTCTATGATTTTGACGAAACATCGTTTCGTCACGCTTGTCTCGTGAAAACCGAGGCATACCGAGGCATACATGCGAGAACAGTTTCACGCGTAACTTTGCACGTTTAGGCATCCCATTTGTTTAATTTTTTTTTACGCCGCGCTCGTATTTTACACGCGTTCCACGCCACGGACGTACCGTGCACAGCATCGACTACTTTTTCGTCCCCTCGCACGAAAATTACAGTTTCCACGGAGTTTCGTCGTTAAGTACAGCCTGCACATCCGTGTTATAATGTCGGAGCCTGTGTCCCTCCTGACGAAACTTACGACTCCGGTAATACGTTTTCCATTACCAGTGTCCCCGGTGTGAAATGCTCGATTTACTTTCATCCCTTAGCAGAAGAAAAAGGACCGATAGCTCTCTGCAACATTTAGTCGGGTATGAATCGTTATGACTCCTACATGCGCAGTTTTATATTTGCATAAACTCTGTTTCCGAATAAATTCCATAACATGTATATATTTTCGAATTAATCGGCTTGAGTACCTATGAAACTTTCACATATCTTTTACAAATGTTCAGTATAACGATATTAAAATTTTATTTATTTACATTGAATATATGTGTAAAGATATTTAAATAATTTTCACACAATTTATTATTCTCTGATACAATACTTCCATATAATTTATTATTCCATGACACGTGCTTCGATAACAATTAGACGACGTTGTCATGTGGATTCAATGATTTATTGATATATTCACGAGCGATCATTATATTTACGTGTTTTCAGATATTACAAAATAACCTCCATGAATAACAAATCTAGAAAATCTAACATTACTGACAAAAATCAGAAAATACATAATAAAGATGATTGGCAGAGAGTGTTAGATTCCATATTGATCAATGACGATCATTGGTGGTGTATAGTGACGGTGATGGTGGAGACAAATATCGAGGACAGTCGCTACATTTTTCTCTTCAATGAAGCCGTCGAGGAAGCGGAACAGGCGTGTATTTATTCCCTCAGTTATCAGAAAGCGATAGACACGGTGAGAACGCTGTCAAAACAGGATCCAGAGAAATGTCCTGCCGTCGAGAGTATCTGTCATTACGCGAATACGGTCTTAAGCGAAAACAATGGCTATCTCTCTACCTGGCTGATTGCACGGCTCATAAAGTATCTGATCTATCGTGCTAAAATCGAGCACATCGAGAGACTTAAAGTACAGGCGGATCTAGACCGCAAAATCGACGAAGAATGTCGGACAATTCGGAATACTGACAGCTCAAGTAAATGATATATGACAGACATTTTTTTTATTTCAGAACATTAAAGACGAGCCTTTAACAATATGATATAGCTAGCGTTGTGCGCGGAAATAAATATGTCTTATTGTTTTCTCTTTCCGATAATTCACAATTAGCGAAATGTACCGACTATCTTCGTTCGCGTGTTCTCTCTCCAACGCATGTTGCATAATGATAATAATTTTATTGCTCAGCTTCTTCGCGAAGCACTACCGAGTCTCGAAGAGCCAACAGCAGCCAGACTGAATGCACGTTCAACGGCAAAGTGAATACACACTTACATATGGATAACGTTCCTCTGAACGGACTGAAACTCTACATTGTACTTAGTGGGTTTCACAATCCTGATTTACCAGCGGAATTGTTAAGCATCGGAGTTCCTTTGACCTGTATATTAGAGATTAAGCTTTCCCGCGAACAGTATATTCCGTATAACGAAACAGAGGAGAAGGATACAACGATCCGAGGCAATGAGAGACATTTCTTTGAAGATTATCATATCAATGAAATTAACCTGCTCGATTTTTGGAGGGTTACGCACGAACGATTTGCTAATTTATCGGTTTATCCGATGTATTCTGATATGACTATCCTCGCTGTTCGTCCGTTAGCCTTTCCGGAAACGATTAGCGCTATCGAGAAAGAGTCTCTGAAGCGAGACATGTACGATAAAGTACTCTTTACTTTGTATCATTTGTACGATCTTTGCCGACAGCATGCAAAGTACCTTAAAAGCATGAAATTGGAGAAAGGAATTGATAAAAGGGACGAGACAATAGATACTAAGATTTACGAGGATACGCTGAACGATATACCCAACGAATACATCGATGTCCCGTTGATATTGAGCGCGATACTTTTACAGGTCGAGCACAGTCTTGCGACATTATCCAATAGATGTTTCCCTGTCGATCACGATGCAGGATTTAACAGTGCTGATAGACATGAGAATACATCAACGACAGCTGCGCGAAGCCCCGTATTCAATATGCAGGATAAGTTGAAACTACTTGATCTTGAATACGAGCTTACCGATGAATACATTGACGGCACTAGTCAGTCGTCGCAGCCTTCTGAACTTGAAGTTATACCATATGGAGACAATTTGAGGATGATCATCCGTCGTTTCCTCGATAAACCTACTCATTTGGACGACGCAGTTCTGCGAGTTCTGCGGGATCCGAGAATAATTAACATTTGGCGGAATCATGAGGTACCGACGAGATCAAAATCCGACATGTATTTCCGCCACATGGATAACATCGCGCGGGCATTTAATCAAGGGCGAACGATCAGTCGCGAGGAAGTTGGTCACTACTTGCACCTCTTGACGTTTGACCAAATGATCTTTTCCGAAGGCGGTCGCGAGGCAAGAGCACGTCTGGCGCAACCGCCGAGGGATGAATTGTCGGAATTAAAGTACGCGCGATCGAGGATAAAAAGGGCACGCAGCGTGCCAAATTTTACGTCGCTTCCGATCGCTACGTCCAGTATGCGTCGCTCCAAAAGCGACACTGAGATTGATTATTGCAAGCCGGTAGTCGCATTCACCGAATGCCCGCTTTTGTTCGCGTTAACAGACGCTAGAGAGACATTGCTTCCGGGATATCTGTGCAAAAATGTCTTGGAGAAGAGAAGTTACGAAAGACCGAGTCTCGAAGAATACGAAGACGTCGAGTTACTCTCGAGCCGGGTTTTTCTTCAGGTCGCCCACGAATGTTTCCAAAGTTTCGATCGTTTCGCGGCTAGATACTCGGAGCCGACAGATTCGATGCTGCTATACTTTAGCAACAACAACGCGGCGGATAACGGTTCTGAAGAAAGGTGCTTGTCGAGTATACGCACGCCGATCGGACTCCGTGAATTCTGCGAATATATCGCGGAGGAGGAAGAGAATTGGATGAAACGAAAGGAGGAGACGCGCCAATCGCGTTGGATGGACTTGACAGGAAGATTTATGAAGAAATCCATCGAGGTGGAAGACGACGCGATCATATTCGACGACGAGTGCTTCATGCTTTCGGATTCACTGAAAGCGCGTCATCTGAAGGAAACTCCGGATCGCGACGGGCGAAAGAAAATTTTCGAAACGAAGGAATTCGAGGAGGCGGCGGTGAGGAACGTCGAAGGAAAGAAAATGACAAGACAGAAACGAAACGGGGCGCCGATGGCGAACAACGGAAGCAAACGGGCGGATGGAAGAGTTATGAGTGGAAAAACGTCAATGACGGAGAAAAAATCGGACACAAAGATAGATGATGTCGATACCTCCTTCTTACCGGTGAAAAAAATTCTATCGTCCCAATGTGCCGAGACGGGCGGACCGTACGACTTCGCTGGATACGATCTTGGAGGTCTTCGCGTTCAAGTGATTCATCATAGCAAAAAGTTTCTTTTGGACGGCGATACATCGGTGCGAGTTGAACTCGAAGACTGGCTTCACGGGGACCGCGATTTACGCATCGCTGTTACCCTGCCACACTGCACTTTACGATTGTCTGGCGGAGTTAGTCGCCGTCAGTCGGCAGACACATTTCACTTAACTACGAAAAGGGGAATTGTGTTAGGTTTCTCTCGAAATTGGAGAGAACTAGGTAATTAATATCCGGCATTAGAATTATTAAATTGTATTATCAAATAATACAAGTAGAAAATAAATTACGATTTTGTCGTGCGAAGGCGGACAGTGGAAAAGAGACATCTTTATTGAATGATTTTTCCCTATGTTCCGCAGTTGAAAACTCATCCGATTCCCATTGGCAAAATTTGACTTTCGACTTTCGTGCTTCATGGCCTTCGGGATTATTGATAGAACCAACCATCGGGGACGGGAGCAAAAATCCATTTTGCATTCGGCAATCATACGTTTCGAAACGTCCTGGGCGCGCAGGTGCAGCCCGTGAAGTCTGCCGGAACTTTCTCAGAAACGGAACCGTCCTAAAGTATCTGGACGACAATACCGTCGTCATCTTCCGCCCCAATGGCATCATCGTGACGTGCATGGACTTCGACAAGCCGCAATCGCGCGATGAATCCATCCACGAGACGGCCCCAAAAAGTATACAAGAACGCGGGTCAACTGCAGAGCGAACGAGAATTTTTCAGTTAAATTGAGGATTCTTCTGCAGCAGAATTTAGGATCAAAAAGGGCAACTCGAGCCAAACGATGGCAGCCAGGCATAGCGGTGAAGTCAGAGATTCCACGGAGACGCGTTCCGACGGATCGATCGGTGACGTACAATCGTCGAAACAGCATGTACCGCCAGCGAGAGAACTCGTGACTGTTAAGTTTCATTCTAATTAGGACACGAAAACAACTTGAATAATTTTGATAATTGAGATTTAATTTTATCCTACAATTACAATGGCTTACTTTGATTACTATTATTTCCACCCAAATCGGATTTCAATTTTGAAATTAAAAGAATCATCACTAGAGACTAACAATAAAGTAAATGATGAAGAAATGATTGCAGTATGGAACTATTTTACAAAAATTTAAAATGTTTTTTTTTAGTACGAAAAAGTTAATTCAATATTCTAAAAAATATTTTGAAAGTTGATATTTTGATTGAAAAATGAAAGTGATTATTATTTTATCATCTCTTTTAGCTCTTTTTTTTTTAGAAACTTTTGAAAAAGTTGTGGGATAAATTATATAAAGAGTCTCAAGAGAAAAACAATGCCTAATATTTGTCACCTCTAAACGCTTTTGTTTTAGGCCAACAAAGACGTTTCATTGATAACAGGAGCATTTGCCGCGGGTGAAGTGTTACGATACTTGGTGGTGAATTACGACGGTCGATGCTACGAGGTGCTGAACGATCTGGTCGTAAGTGAACACGATCGATTGCTCGTTAGGACAACGTCGGATTACGAGGTCAACGAGGTATTCACACGTCGTGCCGATGGTACTGATACGTTGCTTCGTTCAAATGGAGAATTGCTTGTTACTTTTCCCGGTATATTATATATATACGTTTAACATGCACAAGAAACGTATTTGATATGCCTTATCGTCAAGTCCTCTTTGTCGTTGATATTTTTTCTTCAGATGGCACGAATATCATTACTGGTTATATGATAGAAGAGCAACCAGTAATTTGCGAATGGACGGAGAACGAATTGCAGCAATATTTTGGAGTCACAAAGATGGAGAAAATGAAAGAATATGTTGATCGAGCTACCTCTGCAATGTCTCCCGACAATGAGTTCTCGCGCGAAGATACGTCCGTGGCGCACGTCGAAGGGAACTCGACGTGCCAAGGGAAACCGAGGAGAGTATCGATCGCGGACGGTTTTGTCTCGATCTTGTTGACTTTCCGCATGGAGCACAAAGACTACGCTACCGTGTCCTACGATCAGTCAGCAGTTAGCTGTACTTTATCGATGCCCGACAATTTCCGCGTCAGCATATCGAGAAGAGGTCATTACGAAGTTTCAATAGAGGACGAAGTTAATCTAAAGGTAATCAAAGTCGCACGTACCGGTACACGTGCTTGGTAACATAAATGTAATATCGGTACGCAACACTGAAGTCTTTGTGTGCTTTTGTCGATTAATTCGTCAAACGACAAACTTGCATGGTACAAACTTACAAACTTCTCGCCATGTTCTCCTTGCAAATGTTTCAACATTAATAATCACTTTTATCTAAAAAAGAAATAATGTCGCAACGTTGTTAGATTTTTGACGACGACGTGACATTCTGGAAGACATGTGCTACTTGCGGCGGAAGGTCGATGTCGACTTGCAGGTTTCGGGAATCCTTCCGAGCTGGTTCGCCGACGATTTTCACGACTATCGGTATTCTTGGGAATGTGCTTGAGGTTAAAAGTGACGGCACCACGCGTTATTATCGAGACGAGGATCGCCGATACGTACGAAGGGGACGCGAGTACAACGACGACACTCTCGAATACGGTGAAGAAAAGCGAAGCAGCGAAGAAGAAGAAGACGCTAACTCAGAGGCAAGGATCCATTGCAAACACGAACGATATTGCGAAACGCTCAAGTTTCCTGCAAGAAGTCAATACAGAATTTTCGCGATGAATCGCGATCTGACAGCTTGTGAGTACCTTCATCGATCGGTTAGAGGCGAGCAAGAGGTGGCAGCCGTCTTTGGCGACGAGATGAGTATGATCCAATATCCAATTTCACGTCGACCGGAACTTCATCGCTTGATTACATTTGTGCCAGTGAAAGCGGAATTGGGATCAAAGGAAATATTCTGTCAATACCGGGTTAGATAATCGGCAACATTACGTTCTTTCAGAATTATTAATAAATCATTGTATCAGTTGTGCTTTCAGTTTCACAACTATTCGATGCAGTTGCACAGGAAGGAATAATAACATTACAAAAATAATTACATTATATGTATACAAATTGGTATTAAAGCCATTTTTATGACTTATTCTAGATTTTCTCGTGATAAGTGATAAAAATGACTTTAATATCAACTTCAAGAGAATAAGAGCTGGTAAATATCTTATATAACAAAACCGTGCGCAGGTTACGTCTGACAAACGGACGGATTACGATAGAATTGAATTACCGCGAAGCACTTATTCGTTTCCGTACAACTGGCTGTTTCCCTTTGGTAAAAAAGTAGTTTCTGAAAGAACTCGGAACGAAGTTTTAGCAAAGCGAAATGAGCAGTCGCTGCCCAAGTTATTGCGAGTGCGCGTTTTCTTCGGCATTAAAGGAGCAGACAGAAGCGTCCTGATCGATATGCAGAGAGCTATGGGATGCTATTGGATATCCGTAAGTAAAGAAATTTAATAACGCGAGTTCGTTAAAGTTGTTCTTACTTGTTCTTACGTATGTTTGTATTATAATAAATATACAAAATTTCACAGATTTTTTTTAACAAATTCTACTTGCTTTTGCGATCCTGACAATTGATTTTTGTATGATGGGGATATTACGAGGGAGATTGCCCGTTTTCTCCGATTACATTTCTCGCAGGAGTTTTCCTTTCCATCCAGGTGTTACGTGATAGTGACAAATGTCGGCTATTTTACGCGAGTGGAGGCAGCCGACCCTGCGAAGTTGAAAATGATTACAGGAGTTCGGAGGACAGCCTACGAGAACTCGCTGTAGGCGTTAAGGGAAGCATCGACGTCGAGACGTACGTCAGAAGCCTTCAGGGTAAGCTCATTAAAGTGAGCACGAAAGCTCCTCGGCAGTCGAGCCGTCTTGCGGAGTTACTTCGACAAAGAGGCTCGATGAAGGAGGAATATGAGTGGTATAAACAGTGCATGAGGAAGCGAATTATTATGCCGTACTTTGGAAATATCGCTGACTCGTGTTATTTTTTAATGAAAAACCATGTCGACGAAGCAGTATCGAAGAGAAGTCACTCGCGTGTCGTCGCGGAGGAAGCGGAACTTATCGATAGAAAAATAGAGAAAGTTGTCGATCTTTCGTTGAAATGTAATACAGAATAAAGTTTCTTTCTAATTAGATTTAACTGTCCGTGTTTGCGAAAATGTTTGCTTCCTTAATGTAATGGCTGTCTCGTAGTAATTGGTATTTATTTTTGTTGTTTGTGTTGATAAAATGACATGAAAATTCTTTTCTCTTTAAGTTCGAGTCTTTTGCTTTTCTCCTTTTGCAACAATGGAAAAGATTTGTAAGTATCGCAACGTCTCGAGAGTCGTTGCACTCGTTCCTCATTCAAGTTTTTACCATCTGGTGATTTTGGCGCGCGTGGTCCGAATACCGAAACGTCGAAGGGCGATGTAGAAGCCAGTGCTGTAAAGGAGCGACAGCCGCCACAGTGCCACATGCCTCGCACATTACGAAGAGTCGTAAAAGTATGGCACGCATTTTATCCTTTCGTCACATCCGCCTCGTTTCACGAAGATGCAAGTGTATCCAGCTGCCGTGTCTTCATTCTGAATTTAACGATAAATATATTTGCGCACTCGTCGCCTCTGGCATCATGTCATGTAATCAGTTTACAGTTTGTGTTATATCTCAACGAACAATTAGAAAAGTTAATAATCATTGAACGAATTAGTGGCTTGAGAAGAAAGAGACGAGATCAATCTAACATTAAATAACGTCGATGGCTTAATGCATCAATTTGCAATTTGTATCTCCCACTACAATTCCGCGCGCTGTCTTCTTAGTTGTGTTATCCGACAAACGCAACCTTATATCTTCTCGTGTAACACGCATGTGGCTTTTGATACCGGGCCATATATCTAACGGGGGATTCTTTGTAAAAACGCGATATAGCTCCTAGCTCGATCTTTTTCCTTTGCCAGAATCTGTCGGTTTCGTTCGAGAATAGGAACTCACGACGATACTCTATATTTCCGTCTGGCCATGGGGACGCGCGTAAAATATTTCGCTCACGTACTTTTAACCTATATCATTTTCCCTTCCAAACGTTATACGACGCAATAGGAAAAAAAGAGAAAAAAAAAACGCTTGATGTGTGCGCTATATTATAGGTTTTTCCTCGCATGTACCGATCCCACAGGAATCGCCCTCTCATTCAACACAGTAACGTTCTCGCACGTAACAGTCGCGTATGTTATAAGTTATTGTCACACTTTTAGTGTTATCTTTGTTTCTTATGTTATTTTCAAGTCAGTAAAAACTCCCAAATGGAGGATTCAAAAATTTTTACGATGATGATTGTTAATTTAATCGCGAGAAAAACACGATTCTGTCGAAACGGAATAGCGCGAAATATGTATGGATAAGTAGAAAAGGAAATAAATTCTGATATACATACTATTTTTATTTTATCATTATATCGATGCGCGCCGTGCTAAAAGTTCCCATTTATTCCTTTTCCTTTTATTTGAGATACTAAAAATCTCTTTGGATATTCCTGACGAAAAATATATCCGCGTATGCGAGACGCTTTTTCGTACGGCAATGCAGAATTGACCGGACAACGAGTCAAAAGCTCGCGGGCTGCTTGCTTTCCTATCTCGATTTTATACGATGTTTTGCACCCGGAGTCTCGTGAGTGCTCACGGCGCTTCTGGTTACGACAAAGAGCCACTTTTGAAACGCATCGGCAATTCGCGAAAGAATAATGTCTGCCGACTGTTCTAGCGTAGAGATCGGAGCCGAAAGGATAGAGCGGACTAGGTTTCCCCCGTATTCGCACAAATATATCTATCTGCTCCGGATGGGTTTTGCTGTCCGTGTATACGGACGTTTACGTATCGCGTTATTGGACAAAAGTTGCACCATCGGTTTTAGACGCGACGCGATCTGATATATCGCCGGGAACGGGATTTTTCGTTACGAGAGGGAGAAACTACGAGACGGGTCATTTTTCTCAAACTGCAGCTGGATGTCGTAACACGAAAAGCGCTCTGCCTTTGCCTTGGCACCTTTCTTTCCCTCTCCTTTCCCCTCCCTCTATCTTTCTCTCTTTCTCCTTGGCCAAGACAACGAAATATATGAACTCTATACGCTTTACGAGCTATCGGCTCGAGCTTGCGAATCGGTCTGATCGATGCTTCCAACACGTCTAAGTACGATCGGCAAGTACGTGCGTTTTTATTTCCCTTACAGGTACATTTGTGTCGAGTGGAAAATGTTTTATCTTTGCTTTATTAAATTTAGAATAGAGCAAGCAATATACTTTGATTAAATTAAACATTTTTAAATAAATAATTAATTAACTGGATCTCTTGATATTAAAATTGGAGAAAACAAAGAAAAGTGGCTATGAGAATCAAATGCAGTTAGTGATGCGTGAATTAATGCTATGTAACATTTAATTATTAATTTAATACAAATTACAAATCAAATCATATTTTGGCTCCACTTTGAACTATCTTTAGCGAAACAATGACAGATAAATTAAATAATTGCATGCTGTTTGACGTGCATAAGGTGAGATGGTTTAAAAATTGTATGTTTAAAAATAGTGTAATTTTCAAGAAAAAATACTAGAAAAAAAATTCTGCTAATAATCTGTAAAATATTTGAACTAAAAATAAAAGTTGGGACTAATCGGCAAAGAGAAGTGAAATTCACCATTCACCAAACTAAATCCAGAGAATGTAAATTGATAAACTGAAATCTCGGAAACTGAGATTTTTAAGCGGCAGTAGTCGATATAATTGAAACAGTAGTACAATTTAAAAAACCGAGTTTGATTCGCCCAGCCGTCAACCGTTGACTGAGGTGCCAGCCCAAAACGTACGATTTGTAATTTATTTTAAACTGGTAATTAAATATTAACGTTAATTGATGCCTCATTAACTGCGCTTGATTTTTGTAACATATTTCTTGTTACTGTTTAAACATTTTTACTATTCCATAATAATTGCGTTCTTTTTTCATGCAATATTCTATAAAAATGGAACTTATAAATACATCGAAAATTCGATTTTTGTACCTGAATAAAATTATACATATATTATATGACGTAAAAATATAAACTATAATACAAAGATTAATTAACGCATGCATTATCAATGCGTTAACTTTACAAGCGATATGAGGAAAGTATAACCCCTTTGTGCATATTTATATATATATTCTCGTGTGTAAAACTGTTCCGAGTCATTCACGTACACAAATATTCGGTATGACTGTATGCATATTATTTACGTTCGATCAATATCGTTTTATGTTGTTAGCTATATTATTTAGTGAGGCTGTGCGTGATATGACATTAAATTTGCCTATAATCCATAAAACATTCATTTGCGAATTTTCATTGTTTCACCCAACACTCGATATTATTTAAAGCGCAATTTATCAGCTTACGCTTATTGTTAGGAAATATTGGGCGATATCAATAAAGCCCGTCATAATTTAATCTGGCGCATTTACAGGTTCTAAATATATTTTAAATTGACAGACTGGAATTAATCTTTCCTTGAATCCTTTTTGTATAAGAGCAATTGTATAACTGTTAGTCAGTTACTTTGGTTCTATTATGGATTATCATTAACTGTATGATTGGTATACAAGCTGATTTGAACATCGATTTAGTTTCTCTCCTTCGAAAACCGACATTCGAAGTATGAATTCACTGAACGATAAAAATCGGCGAAATAAGACATTTCCAATAACTGCGTGTTAAAGCGGACTATTTCAATCCTCAAATTCCTATTCCAGTATAACAAGTTTGAAGCAGTTGGATTTGCGAGAGACTCAAGCATACTTCGGTGTAGTTTCGGGGGTGCGTAATATTATAAATGCAAGTATTTGGAATTAATTAGAGAGAAAAGTAATTAGAGAGTTCATTTGCTTATGAAGACAAGTGCCTCGTTGCTATTTTGCTCGTTTTTCACGGCGCGACTCGATGCCTAAGCCGATTAATTTTTACTCTCACAGCAAAATAATGGCGCATTGCGGCAGAGAAGGTAATTTACTCATTGATTGGCAACGGAAGATGATTACCTACTTAACAAAACAGCAATGGCAGATACCGACGTCATTATTATATCGTATTGCATTGTTCTTAAGCGCTTCATAAATCAAGTGTCAAAACTTTCAGAAAAGGCGTTAAATTGCGAAGGTGTTAATAGAAATTTAATACAAATGCAGAATAGATTTGACAAAATGAGTAGAATAATAGATTTTTATTATACAGTTTATGTCTCTTCAAAACGTTAGCGAAGTCATATCAATCGGAAGCTACTTTAATTTAATATAAAAAAAGAAGCTATTTGAACATAAAATAAAGGTACGTCAGTAGGAAGGTTCATTGTGATTGGACGATTAGACCGCGTTTGGTATCGGCGCTTGCATTTCAGCAGTAATCTCGTCAATCAAAGATCCAATAAAACGCGATTTCCGCTGAAACCAGGACTTTAATGAGAATCCGATTTGGAGGTGCAGCGATAGCTTCTCATTTGCTTCCAGCGCACGTAATAAGCGTGCCCGGTTTCCCCGCTTTTCTAGGTGCCACGGTCGTTCGTGCGATATTCCGGAGAACTACCCCCTCGTGGCTATACACGCCTCAACCCCTAAGAAAGAGTACGCTCGACCGCAGGTGAATAAGGGATGAGAAAGCGGGTTTGGGATTTCTAGTGAAGCGGCGACGACGGGATCGCTCTTTGTGAGGTGAGCTTGGCGCCTATAAATTTCCGCTGAGTTGAACACGAGTTTTTAAATCGTGTTCGCGTATCATCGACAAGGGACGCGAGGGACGCAGGCGTGAGGAGCTGCAACTGAAATCGAAAGTATCTCAAAGTGAACGTCATTCAGTCGCACGTAAAATGTTGCAGAATCATTGATTAATAAATTACGATTCGAATGCCGGCGAAAGCCGTTCAGCGTCATTACAAGAATTTCTTATTGGTTGCGTTCCTGATTCATATCGAGGAAGGAATTCGCAAAGCTACGGTTTGCCGAGAACGAGCTTTAAACTCTCCGATAAAAGTTACGGTGTGAAATAATGTAGAAATTTCATTTCGCTGTTTTTAACCTGTTTCATATAATGAACGTTCTGCGGCTGTTCTCACGCCTTCTTCTACTGTAATATCGCGTCTTTTTGTTTAAGCTATGTATACTGTTTTAAGGATACTTGAAAATAATATTTTTAAATTATCTCCACATTTCAACTTTATATCTAAATAGCTGTATCAAGATTTGTTTGTTAGGCAGTAGATAACTTAATGGAATATACCTATCGAAATATAATATATAATTTTTATTTATAATTTATAATATATTTATAATTTTTAATCATGGCAGAGAAAAAACAGTGATAGATTTATATATTATTAATTTAGGAGAAAACTGTGCAAGAATAGACATACGTTGTAGGTATGGTATATATGTATATTTTATAACAAGCATGAGAAAAATGACAAATACCTGTCCGCTTATGTCATTCCGGATATACTGAAGATCCAAAAGAACTTAATCGTGTGAATCGAGCTAAAACGCGGAACTGCATCGATAAATTTACGGTTTGAGTCGATTCCAGAGTTTTAAATTCTGCGTTATTGAAGTAGGGTCAGGTTCAGATTGGCCGGAAAGGTACTGAATCTGAAGTGAACATTACGTGAAGTAAAGTCACCTCAGAATGTAAGCAATCTCAAGCAGTCGCTGTTACAACATGCACGGAAACTTCCATAAAAGCAATTAAATAATGAGATAAACGTATCCTACCTGCAATGGGTTTGCGAAAATTGTTAAAGTTCTCTACAGTTTCAATTATATTCATAACATTCCATAAATAATTAAAATAATATCACAAACTTCTAATGTAGAACTGCGAGACACTTTACTTACAAACAATTACAAAATATTTTATACTAATTTAGCAAATTTTAAATATAATTTTTTTTTTCAAATATTCATTCCAATTTATCTCTATAGCTTCTTTTTCATTAGTTAATTTTGATCAATCTATTCAATCAGTTCTATTAGTTAATTTTTTCAATTCCAGTTTATATACAAAGATCTCCAAGCTAACAAAAGTTTTATGCTTTACATCAGTTCTTATGCTTATAAAAATACAAAAGATCATTGAAAGTAGACGATAATTTGATAAATGAAAATACAGATTTGGTATTTAATTCCATTATTTTATAGTTAGGAATAAACTTTTTTGCGCACTATTGAAATTTTATGGAAAATTTTATCCATCAACTAAAGCAGTTGGTTAACTTTCGAGATCTTGCTTCAACCGCCACTTCTTCCCAGCTAGCAAAATAAACAATTGCTACCCGATGAATGCGACGGATCGATAACTCCTCGAGTGCTCTCGAGATTGAATAAATTTTATCTCGATAAGAAAGTTCTGACTTCTATCGAACTTCCGTGCTCGAGCTTTTAAATAAAGGTTGTTATCAGTCCAAGTATTTTATTTCCGGTAAGAAAAAAATATGATAATGCAAGATTGGAAATTATTCGCTTAACAAGTTTTACATAATATAACAAATAAAATTTTCATACAACCAATTTAATATATTAATATTAATATTATAAATAAAAACATTATTATCATTTTTTAGTAAGCTTTAATAAATATGTAATTAAAGAGTATTGCAGATATATAATAAATATAATTAATTTAATTATAATAACAAATTATTAAATTAAACGTTATTTTTAAACATATTATTTGTTATAATGTTATAAAATGGCATTATAAATAGAAATCAACGATTCAGATATTCACAGAGAATCTTCGGACTTTTCCAAGCAAAAGGAACACTGTTATTAAAATGAGAATGTAACAAGAAGATAATAATATCATTATACGTCGGGATAATAATCGTTTCTCGATAGTTCATTCTTGTCGAAAGGAAGAGCTCCGATAAAACAAGGTTGAGTGTGACTGGCAGAAAAATCGTTATCGAATAAGATCTTGTTCCGCTCAAAAGAAAATAGGAGGGCAGCAATATCGTGAAACCGAAAATAATTCCACGTGTTCCATGGTAAATCGCATGGGAGCAGACCACAGATACGTAATAAAGACGATTGTTGATAAGCGCCGAAAAACAAAAATATTGAGCAATCATTCCTATGCAAACTCCGTGCACGCGCGCGCGCGCACTGCTAGAGATCATCCTCGCGGATACGTGGGATTTGAAAGAAAATATTTCGAGAAATTCTTTATTTCGGAGCCCAGCAGACATTCTTGGAAATTATTCGAAGCCGTTGGAATTGTTGCATTCGCCACAATAGGAAAGAACATACTAAGTGCGAAGGTGTGTCAAGTTAGATTTTCAATGTAGCATCCCACGTATTAGATATATGTATCGTACGTGGAAGGGTGTGTATGCGTATATATGAATGCACGCCGTAGTTGGTCCATCTGCCTTATCCTATCCGCACGACTTGGCGCATTCCCACGCATACAAATTATCAGACATGTCGTACAATATGCCTGACACACTCGTAGTGCATCCTCAAAATTCAAGACTTCGCGATTTAACTTTAAATGGGATTCATAAAAGGCTTGTGCGCGAAAAATAGAAAGATGCGAAATATTAAAGCTGCTTCTTTTTCATACAATTTTGACTCACCTATTACGCTTGCCGCGGAACAATAAAACAATCTCTCTTTCGCGCGCGCGCGGGAGTAACAATAAAATGATAAAGCCATAAGTTTTGTAACAACTGCAACATTTTCTGCTGCATCCGTGCTATTTCTCATGACGGTCTGGTGGCTGGAAAATGTCACGAAGCAATGTTTCCACGTAACGTTCGCTGACAAGCACAGCAGTTAAAAATTCTGACTTATATAAATCGTCGCAGTTGGTTCGATTCGTGATTGTAAGGTGCGCGGTATAAACAGGATGACATACGACGATAACGTATGAGAGACATTTCGTTTCTCACTTACAACGGTTCCTTTATTTTTTTTTTCCTTTTCCAGGAGCAATCGGGAAGAACCAAGCGAATTTTTCACACGTGTCGATATCAGCGTGATCGCACGATATTTGCATAATGATTGAGAGTGATCCGTTTACAATCGTATTTGTCAATTGGCAAAGGGATATTGGAACTTCAGCAACGCAAGGAGACAGCTCTTCTTGTTCGTCATCGTCACTTTCGCGCACGTGTGGAATTGGGACACGGAACGTAATTTCGAGGGAAATCGGGCAACCCGTTCGTCGATTGACTTCGACGTGACTCACTGTTCTACTGCTACGTTTCTCTTTCTTTCCTCCGCTACGTGCACCCGCTTCTGCCGGTACTGTGTGTGTTCCTCTGACGCTATAACCGTCGGACCTTCGTTACACGAACTAATTGGGACCTGATTAATTAGGGAACTTTGGTTGAATTACAGCACGACTCTACGCGTCGCGGTCTACGTCGGAAGCCTCGAAAATGCGAAGAGTATTCTGCCAAAGCGTTGCTTGGGTGCGAATTAATACGACCGCGAAAGGATTGCTAAAACAAAGAGGAAAATTAGACCCGACTTTCGTAAATTATAGCACAATAAAGGAGATTAATCCTACAATGGATCACACGGCTGGTAACATAAAAGCGATAAGTTAATAAGGAATTTTGTTTCTGGAGATATCAGTTAAAGAGATAAAACCATCGCTATTACCGCTAAATAAACAGAGAGAGGCTATCGATATTGAATCAAAATGTTGTGTTGATTACACAATTGACTACACAGGTCTACACAAATACAAAAAAATTATACACATTATTTAATTAATTCACGTGCATGCGCGCTATTTTTCGCTTGTTATCGTTTGAGAGTAAACAGCTTTCATATTTCATTTTTTCCAATTGTTGTGTATTCTCGAAAGGACTAAAATACAGAGGGAAAAGCTTTGGATTTTACGAAATCATACATTTGTAAAATGAGGTCCCTGAAGGCCGTTATTTGGATATCTTCCGTCGCACGATGGTTTGGGTGTGCCGCACGCGATATCTCTTCTTCGAAGTCGCAATATCATAATATAATGCATATATTCCACATGAAAAATATTTCTATATTTTTTTTATTTACTTTTTACTCACGATCAGATTCCGACGATTTTACCTGTCTTTTTTTTCTTGTACATATATGCAACGAAATTTTTATTTTTTCTTTACTTGAATATGCAAATATTGGAGATTATATATATGAAAAGATAGCACACACTGTAGCTTTTTAAAACTAATTAGAATTAGTTTTTTTAAAACTAGTTAACTAGAGCCAGGTCATTTTCATTTTAAAAAGCATACATTTCTCAGTTTGTATTTTTATTTTACTTCTAAAAAAAACAAGTTTATAATTTAAGTTAAAATTTAGAAAAAACTGACAAGTAAATATAATTTTAATTAACTGTTGTAAGACTTTTTGAAATTTTATTTTAAAATTGATAGAGAAGAAATTGTAAATGTTTTGAATTAGATCAAACCTCTTTTTAATAGCCAAATAAATATTAATGTATATATAGAAAGATTTTTTTTATTTAGAAATTGTGTTTCAATATTTATTTTACTATTAACCAATTTTCCTGTAAGATTAAGTAATTAAATCCATAATTATCAATAAATTGAAAATTCAATAATCTATCAAGCGTCATCACTTCAAAACACTCGAGTTGCTCCAAGAGAAAAGGAAGAAAGTCGAGAGGAGAAGAGAGATAGGTTAAAAGAGTTTCGGCCCCGTCGTGAAGTCCAAGAAATATAACTGGACATTACTCAGCCTCGAGTTTCTTATTATACCAAGGCTGTTCCCAAGGACTCGAGGTACTAGCTCGGTCTAGAACCACGTACTTCAAGCTCGACGACGCAGCTCTTGACAAACCTTAAATTTCATGCGAAAATTTATCGCGTCGTCAAACGAGAAAAGATTATCATCTTATCCTATACATTTTATTAGCGTGGAATTCAAGATCGATCAATTTCCTTTTACAAATCCGCTGTTGATCACTTTGGCAGCGGTCCGATAGTTTTTACCCCGTCTCGTAAGTAAAAGCTTTGGCGAATTTGCGGTGTGTAAAATCGAAGCAGCATTCATCGTACTCCTCGAAGCGAAATCAAGATCTGGCCGTTGTCCAGTCGTCGAAGATTCGGTCGCATTGATTTCATTAAGAGCACAAAATTGTAACTAGTCAATACACAGTGTACTCGAAATCGTTTAACAATTTTCACAGGAAAAGATAGGGCAAATCAGATTTTTCCTGATGCTTCTTCGTAGCGGCTAGAAGCTTTTTATTTCTCATTATGCAGACTCGCTTCCGTTATAAGATTCCACTTTACATTCCTTTAACTCGGCCCATTCGTAGCGATTTTTCTAATGGGATAAGGAAATAAGTAATCAGATAAAGTAGGCAAATCTGAATTTTTATTCGCTGGGCGTGACGCTTTATTTCTCGATTTATTCAAGAAATTAGACGGACCGTTGGCTAAAGTTTAAAATTCCCTTCGTGTATTTTTTCAAGAAAAATTCTTGCAGATTACATCTAAGCACTCTAATCTTCATATTCTTCACATTTGGAAAGAATGTGTCGAAAATATTATTGGCTGAATTTCACGCGATGTGTATGATAGATGTTAATAATACTATTTTAAATGTAATACACAATAGTATATAAAAATATATAAAACATGCTTAGTGGAAACTTTCAATTACGTGTCTGTTTATAATTTAATTTATCGCATGTCCATGTGTCATGGGAAATTTAAAGAAATTTTTTATAAATAAATTTTAATAATAATTATTCATAACTGGGAAGATACACGCTATCCAGATATTAACTATAAACCATAATAAGTTCGTCGCTATTGCGAGATTAATGAAGTTAGAAATAGATTATCGGTAATCTGGCGAAACTTTGTTGGTTGCACACGAACTTTCTCACAATTATCGCATTTAGGTGCCATATTATTCTGTTTCATTAATTTTTGGCACATTGCTTAATCTTGCACATAAAAATAAGTTCTATCAATTAACATTAATAAGAATGGAAAATAACAATAGATAATATAATTTAGTATTGTGTATTACATGATGAAACTTGGTAATATAATTGATTTTATTTTAATACATATAAAATCTATAAAAAAAATTTTAACAGTAACGAAAAATCTGTGTATAAAAATTACTGTGTATAAAAATCAACAAAATTTATTGAGTCTTCCATTTTATTATTAACTCTCTGATTTTATTTTTTCTTAATTTAAAAGCACAAAAACTAAAAAATGATTTTCAAATTTGAATCGGTATTTAAAGTTGGATTCTGCTATAGATATACATTCGTAATCATAAGAGGAATTAATTATATAGGTCCAACTTATCTATATATTTTATCATTAAATTATCAACAAATGAAATATTAGAAAACATATATGATTTTATATCTTTCGATATAATATATTGACAATATACACATATGAATAAGGAATATTCCATTGAGTCAATGTCAAATAAAATTTCTGTAACAATAAAATTATTTTGTATATTAAAAGTTTAATGAGATTTTCTATCCAAAATTTACCTCAGTTCGATAAGTTCTTCAGTCGGACACTTTAGTGCATTTACCAACCACAGGAAAGCTTAAACAATCGTATATATGAAAACGCGAATGTACATAAATTGCAATTAAAATAAATTTAAATTTTATTGGTTTATTAAAATTACATTAAGATATTGAGCTGAAGAGATTGTAAATTTATTGATTAACTGGAAAATATGGAAACATAAAAATATGAAAACAAATCTCTAGAAAACTTTATATTATATTAATTAAAATTATTATATATAAATATATAGTTAAATAGCCAGTGCATATTAATTATTATTATACAATGACACTTGAAATTATAATTAGCAAATACCAAATATTCTTTATACTAGTCCAAAAAGTGCTGCCATCTTCGATCGGACAGACATGAAAAATTTATTAAATATCAATAAAATTTATCAATAAAAAAAATTGACTTGAAAAAGTTGACTTCTTTAAAGATAAATTTTAATCTTAACTTACTTTAATTTTAACACAATTTTAATCGTATTAATTGTGAAATATTCCATGCAAATATATTCAAATATAAATTTTTCCTTTTATT
>VBVQ01002455.1:0-24834 GCA_011636635.1 Tetramorium simillimum | reverse complement strand
CCTCTCCCCCTCCCCCTCCTCCCCGGCACCGCGCGCTCTCTTTCCCTTCCTCTATCGCATTTACTCGTCTCTTTCTGCGTATGGCCATGTGCGCACTATGCAGCGGAGTAATGGTTTCGTTATTGAATTACCATCAACAGCAAATTTCATTTTATTTTGGGAAAGTGCTGATACACACGCACGCACGCCACGACTGTGCACGCCAAGACGAAATGAAATTTGTCAGGCTGTTTGTCGCGCGTGATCGTTCTGTCCGATGTAGAAAAGTTTTTCGGAGATTAAAGGCCGCGGACCGGCGAGAAATAGCTGCCACATGAAAAATGATGCCTTTGTGACGCGCGTCCTCGAGGTTTTATCACGTTCCTCCGTATATGTATATAAAGGGGAGAACTGTATATAAAAATGGGAAACACGGTCTTACTGGCCCATTAGCGGAATCTTTAGCGACCGAGTTTGCTGACGATCTCGCGCATTACTATTCCATTTTTGCGATCGCTCCGGTTACCCTTCATTAAATTCACGACCGCTCGAAGGACACGAAGTGTGAGGCTGCCAGAAGAAAGGATTGGCAGCCGCTGAAGCGTTCGCCGCGCGACCATCTCGACGAATAAGAAGCTTTCTCAAAACATTTGATTTGAATAATAAATCCTTATCAGAGATAGAGGAAGGGCCGCGCGAGATCCAATTACTGCAGGGCGATGAATACCTATTCCAAGATAGTCTCTACCTTCTTCGTCTTCTCCCCTTTGCTCCCCCACTCCCCCTCGTCTTCTCTTCGTTATTATTCTCTTTGCCTTCGCCATCCAACTGCTATCAGTACTTCCTCCTCACTTCTTCTTCCTTCGTTTCTCCATTTGTAGCGAGACGCTTCGCTGTTCCTACAATTTTCCTTCGGGCGATATGTGTCATTTACATTACGCGCGCAGTACACACAAGTGGAGAAACGGCGTTCCGTGCGCCTGCACTCGGCGTGCATCAAACGTATCTCTTCGTAGGCCTTGCTATCTCCTAGAGCAGTTTAGCCATTTAGAATATCAAGAACAGAGATAGTGGTCGAGTCAAAGGAGGAAGGATGCTCGGTACACGTTGTGAGTACACAGATTATACACTGATGTGCCGTGTATATCATTTCGCAATTTATAAGATTACATGCGTGAAACTATTTACTCATTCGTAATCGGTCGTCAAATAATTATTTAAACAGCAGTATAAAGGAGCGAAACGATAGCGGAATAATTCTTCATCGGAATTTCTAGGAATCTCTCACGAAGACGTTTCTCCGCTCGTCCGATGAAACGTGCACCGTCTTTCTCGGTGTGCACCGGCGTAATTTATGTAGAAGCGGGTCACGATTGCGATACCGCATCGTCGACGGAACATTTCGAGTTCCGCGGCAAAGTTCTCACGAGGCTCGCGTATACAGCAGCGTCAGGCCTTTCGAGTAGCGCAATGGGATAAGGAGACCCGGCGCGAAGACATTACCGGAGGAACGCTCCCGAAGTTATCGAAGGGGACGCATTCATGTCTCATAGAGTCATAGAATGTAATGAATTACTGTTTGCCGAACAATGCCGGTAGGTGCTTCCGGAGCAAGTAGGATAAACTGATTTACCGCTCGTGTAGACGTCACCGCGCTGGCGAAGGACGGCGAGCCGGGGAGGTGCGGAGGGACGAGAAGTAGCGAAAAAGAAAGACACGAAGTGGCGAGCTCCACTGTGAGTCGCACATACATACAGTATATATACGTGTGTATGTATAGATATACGTATAGTTTATTAAAGTTCGGTTACCTCTCTCGCCGCGCCGCCCGTCCCTTATCTATTTTCTACATTAGAGAAGACTTCGAGTTATGTGACTGTCGAAAGTCGAAACTACTTCCGCGAAGGAGTTGGAGCTCGCCATGCGAAAGCGCCAGTTTCTTTTCTTGGAAGTGTGCCCGCGCCAGCTTTTTCGGGCTCCGCGAATCTGCGCGTAAACCGATGGGATCGTTACTCCGGGAGATTTCGGACAAAGTGATAAAGTACGGGCCGTTCCGTTCTGACGGTGAGATCATAACGAGAAAATCTTTCGCTAAATTTTCGATTCCCATTTACGTGAGGCGATTTAGATCGATCGATGCTAGATCGTACGGTTTATAGAGAGTAGCATCGCCGGTCTCGGTAAGAAGACACATTAGGGAGCAGTGATATATTCGCGCTCTTATATACCCAGAGTCTTTCGTGACTCGACCGGCAGCATTATGACGACTTCCCGAAAGCGAAGTTTTGTTCACGGCGTGCATTAGACATCATTGAGGTACACAACGTGAAAGCTAGGAGCAATAAAGAGGGTGCAAACGAGGAAGTGAAGGGTCGAAGATAAGAGAGAAAGGGAAGGGAGAGAGAGAGAGAGAGAGAGAGGGGGACAAAGGAGACGAAAGGAAGGGTGAAACGAGAGAGTTCGTAATAAACCTCTTGCGCTAGTTCCCGAAGCGAAGAAGAGCAAGCTACCTTATTTTTCCCTTTCGTCTACCTTGCCTCCTCCGTGTTCAAAAGGCTTTCTGTTGCGCGTACACGTGTTCAACTTACTTCAACTATTTATAAAGGATCGGATAGCAATTTAATATTAGCGAACGGGCGCATCTTATCTCAAGGTAATTAATGCTGAATGTAAACTGCCTTTCGCGATTGAAGGTACGTACATTCTTCTCTCGTCACTTTGCACACAACTTTATTCACTGTTCTCGATTTACGAGCGTTACATAACGTAACTTGATTGAGATTCGGCTGTAATTAGTATTTAATAGTATTGTATGTATAATAAGGTTTACCAATAAATTGATGAATTAATACTAGCACAACGATGACGTTTGTCGCCGGAAGTCATTTGTTTCCGTCCACAGCCTAGGCCATTTATTACGTTGTCGAACGCTATTAAATGGCCGTATTGTCCACACGACGGTCTAACATGAAGGTCCGATGCCAAAGATAAAATCAATATTACGCCGGTCATGAAATACGAGCGTCACGTGATACAGCGAGCCCCTTACATATGATCTCTATGGTCATATCATGCTACAATGTATTCCTCTAGATGTGTATGTAATGTTACCGACCCCTCAACGCAGCTGCAATATTATCCACGAAATCCCATCGCTTTCAAACTTCTCCCATGCGCCGAATATCGACCTTCGCGATAGCTGCAATCTTGGTGAGGTCCAGAGGTGCGAGGATCAAAGTGCGCGCGACGCACTGGTACGCGGGATGTAAAATGCACCAAGATGCCACGGTGTTATCAGGGTGTCACGGTGGAAAGATCGCGCCGACATTAATAATGAATACGGCAAGTTGAAATAAACGGCGGGCCCTAGCCTGGGGATCGCTACCTCGTTGAGAAGATAATAGCACGGACTCGAGGTAGCGAAGAATATGATGGGAGGACCATTAAACAAAAGCAAGAGCTAGTGCGGAGCGCGGCAAACAAAACGCGGGTAAGAAACTAAGAGGAGAACGGTCTTCTCGACATAAATAACCAGAAATAACAAAGACTGTAATTAAGAGGAGCGTTCCGCGAGAAGCGAACGGAAATTTGTTAGTGACGCTAAAGTCGTCGCCGCGCGCGGCAACAGCGCGGCACGTGCGTGCTAACAGCAACGATGCACGAACGATTTTGCAATAGTTTCCACAAAATTGGCAATAA
This sequence comes from Tetramorium simillimum, assembly GCA_011636635.1. NCBI lineage: Eukaryota > Metazoa > Arthropoda > Insecta > Hymenoptera > Formicidae > Tetramorium > Tetramorium simillimum. Next base: position 21,156 of record VBVQ01002455.1, on the reverse strand, counting down.
TAGTATCCCCGTCACGGTAAACATCTATATTAGCTTACATTTACATGCGACGCATCCGACGACAATTTATCCAATATAATTATATTTATCAACACATTGTATCGCATGTCATTGTGTGATACGGTGACCATCCGTCCTATATTACAGAGGACAGCCCTTTATTTTAGGTCTGTGTCCCTTAGATTTATTTTTCCTTGAAAACTCGCTTTTGTCTTTTATTTCTGAAAAGTCCACGAAAATGTTCTATATTTCAGTCTTTATCACCTTTGCATATTTTGTATAACGTTTAAATAACGTTTAAATAAAGATGTGTTTCTTTTTTTATATATATAATTGTTTTAGTTTATAAAATATTACTTTTTTCATATAAATATGTATTCAGAGAAAAAATATTAATGATAATAAATTTACATTGCACTTGTTTGTGGGAGAAGAGTAGGTGACGATGTTCTTTATTTTTCTTAAAGAAATATGGTCACCGTACGTATGATACACAATAGGTCGCAATGTCTCCGAAAGCGGGGTAGATGTGCGCGCGTGCAAATATTCAGCGGGTGTTCCGCTTTGCGTCAAACTCGGTTTACAAACTGCCTTTCTGCGCGCTGCCTCTCTACCGAACTGAATTTTTCGGACGTGTATTACTTCGTATCAATCTGTTCTTACGCTTCCGCAAGTGGAACGACGAGTTTTATGCTTTACGTGGACGGAATGGGACGCGCGGCGCCACGCGCGCCCAACAACACGGCGCGGTCGGAATAAAGGGAAAATTTGTAAAATGATACGCGTTGCGCGAACAGTATTGCGAGCGAGCTCGAGGATTGAATGAGAAGCCCCGCCAAGGAAAACGACATCAAACAACGAAAACATGAAGAAGGAGGAAAGCAATCCGCATGACTGAAGCCGTAACCATGGCGATGGCAGCCCGCGATGCCTGCGAGGAAATATTGAATCCTCCTCTATTACCTTCTTGCAAAATAGTTTGCGGCGAATGCATCTAGATGCACCCTGTCGCGGCTTGTTGCCGCACATGCCGTGGAATATCCACGCTTGTCGCTTTTTCCGCGGGGGATCTTGCGCGAATTTGCCCCGAGTGTGTAGCGGCGAGTTGCGCAAATCCTGCCGGGGCAATAAACGACAATAATGTAACGGCTCGAATTTCACTCTTCGCGATTCAGATTTCGAAAGAGCAAAACATCTTTCGTATTGATTTTTCATCGAAAAATGCGTTAAAGTTTTAACGGTGGAAATATTTTATCCCTCGAATAACAGTATTTCAGTTTAATATTAACACAGGCAGAAGTAATATTTTTTTTTTCGGTGGAAATAACTGCAATAGGAAATAGATTTTGACGAGCGATAGAAAATACATTTCGACACAACGGCAGACTAATCGAATGTCCAAAGCAGCGTATCGAATTCAGGTGTTAAATTTCGTTCTACTGACAAAGGCAAAACAAAATTGCGTCCATTTTCCCTACAAATTGCCGATTATAACGATCAAGTATTATTTTTCGCGAATGAGGGGCTTGGATGTTAAGATCCGCCTCGAAAGCTGCAATAATAAAGTATAGTGTGAGAATTTCAATGCTGATGGTAAAAGCATCGTTGAAAGTCTGTACGCTGAAATGACCGAGCGTTCGCTCTTCCTTGTGGACAGTCATAATATTATCTGACACAGCACTGCCTCATTTCCATTTGCATGTTTCATTATCCAGCTCGATGACCCGCAGGCGCAAAACCATCCAGTCAGAAAAGTAAAAAGAATCCGCTTTCCCAAGTAATCAAGAGTATCAGAACGCGAGCACCGACAGAAATATTTTTCTCGTTAACGAGTTCGTTAGACCAATCAACGTGCTTACGTTTATTTGAGATTCCAACTTTTCAGGCGTATACAATTTTTGACGAAATCAAAGGAAGTACGCAGCACGAAAATTTTCAACTCCGAACTCGAAACTTGTATACGTCGCGTGAATGGCACGCCATAACGCGAATTTGCGCACTCGTTAGAGTCGTGAAAAGTACGACAGGACGTGAAATTTTGGCAACGTTTCAGGGCAGCTTGTCTAAAACGATGCATATGAGAACAATGCATATCGTGGCTTTGACGTGGCGTACTGCCACGGGCGAATACGTTATGTAATATGCAATAGTTATGTAACGAAACAATTAACAGTCAATTCTCCATTCGCGGATTGCGTTCTACATACGTAGCAATCATGCTTGTGAATGAACCGCAGCCTTTGTAGCCTTATATTTTGCTATGATATACCGGTTAACTACCGACCGACGCAGTTTGTAAAGTATTTTTTACAATTACAACGTTCATACTTTTGAAAAAACGCTCTTTCTCTCCTCACCTCCTTTTATCGCTTGTTTTCTTGTTTATATCATACAAAAACATCGAGTTGTTGCGCTCAGCTTGTCATCACGGCGCATCAGTCTAAATTGATGGATTCTATCCCCAAAGATCTCCCGGAGCTGTACGGAGCGGTACGGCGGGCAAGAAGGAGGACGCGGCGAAGAGGCAGAAACGGATAAAAGAGGGGAAAAATTGCGGAGCCCTCAATCAGAGGCAGTGCCGTCCTTTAAACCTCCATGGCGGAGGTTTACCCCGGGAGTAGTTATTGGCTAATCTGCTTCTGACAATGCAACAAGAGCAACGGAAAAAGAGACAGGGGATGGGAGACAGCGAGCGCGCAAACCCCGCCGTTGAGCACGTTGGAGCGACCATGGGGCGGTCGGTTGGATAGCATTATAACCCTCAGGCTATATCCTAAAAGTTATCTGAAAATTTCATTTACGACGAGAGAGTTAATAAATGTAAATATTAGCCGTAGAAGCAGTTTGACGGGAACTACCACTACCGCTACCGGGGGCTGGCGGCTGCTCTAAAACCAACTGAGGGTAGGCAACGCACGGTGATGTAGCGCGCGCGCGGGGAGGTTACACTTTGAGTTCATTAAAGTGCGTATCGACCCGCGAACGGCGGCTTGATAAAAAAAAAAAGAGTGAAAAATCAAATTCCTGCCGTTCCCCGGAACTCTGTCATCCGCCGGATGGAGTATCTGATAGAACGACGGTTAGTCGACGATAAACACTTAGGGACGGAAACGGTTCGGTAAAGGCAGAGCGCGAGACGGGCTGCAAACGGCGTTGCGCGCAGCGGCGATGCAGCGAGATAAATTCATTTTGCGATTCGCGTCTCTCACGTCGAATTTCCAGAATTTGCGGCGCTTTGGCGAATATTTCTTTTCATATTGATAACCTAGGTGTTTTTCGCTGTGTTCAAATAACAAGCAAAGACCGCCGTTGAGTATAAATTAAATGTAAATACGACGGAAAATGGAGAGCAAATACCGTGCCGCTGTTCGGAAACAACAATGCGGCTTAGAGGATGGGACCTAGGTTGAAAAGGAGAACAGAATGAAAGAGAACACGGTGGCGTAAGAGGCCGGCGAGGAAGGCAAGGGTGGCGTAGGCGGGGGTTGAGTACCTGTCGAGAAATACCCAATAGATAAAATCGATAACGGCAGCTTTCAGCGGGCGTTCTATGAGAGTCCAGAAATTTTAGTCGACCTAGAGCGTAGGTTTCGCTACTTGGCCAAGTATCGAAGAATTTCCATATTAAATATCGGACGCTGCGCAAATATTAATTGAAAGCTACCCGCCCGCTACCACCCACGGTCGCCTTCGACGCGGAGATTCAACAAAACGCGGGGGCTCCGTCTTGCGAAATAAAGCGGTCAGCATAAATATATACCGCGCATGTTTTTAAATATACAACGTTTACGCTTTGCGTAAAAATGCTGTCTAAATATCACGCGACTTTCCGTACTCGCTTGCCAGCTTCGTACTTTACAGCAAGTCCGAGTTTACGAATTTTTCGTTTATTATTCTTTTCGCTTTTTCGCAACAAAATGGACGGAGCGCGGCGAATATTTCGCGACGAATCGCGACGGATATTTTACCGTTGATGAAGTAACAAATTAAGGAAGAATAACTCGATGCGTCAGCATGCTGACGCAAACACGTATCGCGTGGACTTCTTATTTTACATGAAACGACTTCCCTTTGACAAGAAAATTTCTTCCTCCTCCGGTGGAACGCGGCTTCCATTTTCCACAGATCAATCGTATACCCCGATTGCTCCGACAACTTATACGACTGCACTTCCCATCCTCGCATCTCGTCTTCGGCGAACGGTCTTTTTCGCTTCGTCTGTTTCACATGTACCATCGATCCGTACACCGATTCCGAGGCAGTTGATCGTCGACGAACGGTGCGCCGGAATTACCTTTCTTAAACTCTAACCGATTAGAGCGTCAGTCCGTGAAATCACCCTCGGTGAATCGCGCGCCCCTCGCAAAATCGCGGGAGGAGGGGGGGGGGAAGGGACTGCTGCTCGCGGTAGTTAGGTCAGGTTGATCCAGGGCATTTGGCGTTGGCCTTAGGGCGAGGCGCGCGGATGGTCTTTTGGGATGGTATCCCGCTGCGTAAATGACCCGTCATTCACAGCCTGCGGAGGACCGAAAGTTTCTTGAGGGTGCGATCGGACGCTCAAATCCTGATCGACACCCGTTCCGCCTCCGTTTATACCCATCTATCCGTAAGAGTCGGAAATGCGATCGGTGACATTTACGTGATCCATGCCCGTGGACACTGGGGGACTGAAATTTCACGTGATTACGATTTTCAAGCGCGACATATCGAGATAGTTGACGCGATAACACGCGAATGCGAATCGGAGGCATTCGTAAATGATGGATCATTCTTTCCGAAATCTCGCCCTCTCTCGCCGGTTGCCAGTTGCATACACGTCCATCCATCATGTTATCTTCAGTAATGGATATGCATCTTCGCGCGGGTAATGAATAACATGTCGAGCATATATGAGTTTTCTCATTGTGAGTGACAAAACGTATTTTGTCATCGGTCACACGGATTATTAATTACGGGGGGATTATTTAATAATGATTTTAGCTTGATTGATTTTAAAAACATTAGCACGGCGGCGCGGAATTAAAAATTATTATCTCGTAAACTCGTATTATAATGTAACGTTCGTTAAAATGCAGCACCCCTTTTTTTCGGGATTCACACGTAGGATGGCGTCAAGGGTTAACGGCGACCGTCCCGCCGCAAGCCTGCACGATAAACCCTTGCTCGCAATTCTCTCTCAAAGTCGTTACGTCCGCCATACATCATGTGGAACGAGTTTACTTCATGCCGTAATGCCTACGCTGAAATGATTTTATGGCGCGATTCATTTTCGGCCAAAACGCACGTTCTCGAAAAATCTCTGATTCCCGTGCAGCGGAGTTATTCTCTTTTCCACGTGCAAACGGTCGGGCTTAACATTTTACAGTACGAATAAATCTGGAAAGCTTAAAATAAAAATACTGTGGCGCGCGCGTATTACGCTGGCGCGCTGGGCAACGCGTACCCTGCGAAATAAAGATGACGTACTTTGGATTTTTCGCGCGATCTCAAATCTATACGAGCGCGCAAATCGCATCGTTGGTGTTTATAAAAAATATAACTTGATAAACTCAATATATTCTCGGCAATCCTAGCGATAAACACATCAATATCTGAGGGCTCCTTAAAAAGCGTTACTAAGCAGAATCCAGAGATGAGTTTAATATGAAATTTCGCACAGAAGCCTTTTCGTTTAGCTGTGTATTCCTGGGTCGTAAAGTTTCATGGCGGCCACCCGGACCCTCATGCCCGGGATACGTAAGAAAGTGTCGCGAACACTTGGAACGATAGCGTACGAGGCTCTTCGGCGTCGATTCACTCGAAGGTCGAGATTTTAAGGGTCGAAACGACTCGGGATCGCTCGTTCGAGGATTCTTATCCTCGATACGGCGGAACGATTCCGGATGACTGGACGGACGATCAAGGTTCTCGAGAAGGGCAGAGAAAGGGAAGAGGGCGTAAGAATTCTCTAGACGCGGGGAGTCGGTGAAATCGTACCCCAACATGCCCCAGCGTTACGATAATGGCGGCAAACACTCTCGCTCACGGACCATTAGTCAAAAATGTTCGGATTCGTTGCCGCGCGCTGTCGTAGTCGCGATGCAAAGGCAACCGCGGTGAAAGGTGGCACAGAGGGTGGGCTCATGTATCCGAACAATAGCGTAGTAACCGTTCTATTCTGTTCTCAGGCAGCTGCAATCACCAGCAATTTGCTTCCGTTCCTTGAAACAACATCCTCCGGTTTGAGACAATGGCTCGTGATACTATTTTTTCATCTACATTTATTTCGATTCATCTATACAGCTACCACTGAGACGAACACTTATCTGCTAAAAATATCATCGTTCTCTTTACGACTGATAATAATATCTCGTATCGTTAAGGTGAAATGAGCGAATAAACGTGCTTGATGCCTGGATGAATAAAATTTAACGTACCCTTTTTTTCTACATCTTTTTATGGAAATACGAATATTTGGGGGTGTTGCATTATTCCTGTTTTTATGCGATGGCAACCGCTCGCCTCTGACGCTCGATAATGGACGATTACGAGAGAACGCCGAATAATGGATGCAGGATCAAGTGCCGGCGTACCTTATGAACTCTCAAAGCGGTACATGGCACGAACGTATGTTTGCAGCGTCCCATACATATGTAGTCGTCCGCAAAAGTTTCCTCGTTTGCCCGCCACTTTGCCGGTGCACACGTACTAATCCGTTACTCGTAATTAGAGTCGGATTGCCAATGGTTTAATCCCTCAATGTCAGTGTCCGCTTCGGCGGCAGGAAAGGATGAGTGGAGGAACGGAGAAAGAGAGAGAGAGAGAGAGAGGGAGACGAAGAGAAAGATAGCGAAAGGAAGTGTGAAGAAGAGGAAGAGAGAAAGAGAGAGAAGGGGTTATCGCGAGAGAGTAGACCGAAAGGTACACGCAGTATGAAGGGAAACTGCCATTGCAACCTCCTTCGCTCCCCGGCCGACACTTTGAGTAATAAGATTAGGAGGCGTCTCTACTCAGTCCGAGCAGGCGAGATAACGTCATTGCGAACCAAATGGACCGAGATATAGATAAGGGATAATTAGGAGAAAAGAGACAGACGGCGCGGAAACTGGATGAAGAGAAAATGAGAGAGTAAACGGTGAGGAGGGGAAGAGAGGGGAAAAGAGAAAGAGACAAAAAGGAGATTGAGAGAGAGACGGCGGCCCGACCGAGGTGCCACAAGGATGACGTCGGACATTTATTACTACGGATTTTACAATGAAAGCTTCACCGCGAGAGCTTGGTGTGCGCTTCATGCAATCATAGTCGATCTATCGTATTCTCGAATGATATTCAAAACTCTATAGCAAAACATCAGTTGTGTATTGCGAATATGAAGCCTATTTACTGGTCAAATGTTTTGTAATATTTTTCGAATTTACATTGTGCATGCATGCATTTATAGATATTTAGATTATATCAAAATTCTGACGCATGTATATTTTAGATATTTACTCAAAACGCGCCTCATAATTTGACGCACGGATAAGCATTAGCGAAATTTTACTGGTGACAGAAATAATAGATACGCAGCAGAAAAAGACTGTATTGTTTTTTTAATTGTATAATGCAAGTACAAAAATCAGTATCTTTCAATAAACAATAATAATAAAAGATTGCAATGTCAATCTAAATTTATTATCTAAATTCATCTTTAGTATTTGAAAATTGATGATTTTCCTGTTGCGCGTATCTATTATTTCTGTCACCACTGTATATTTGTTATCCTGTAACATTTGGTAAGAAAATATTTTTTAAGCATGCAAAGTGTACAAAATATTCTTCAAACTTTATCGAGCTAGCTTAGAATCTGGTACAACGCTACGGCAATATAATAAAATCGGAATAGAGTCGACGTATAGCTTCGGCATCCCATCGGTCTCATCAACGAGCGACGGCACGCATAGGAGATATCGCGTCATTAAATCGCATTTGCATATCACTGATCCGGTGAATAGAGGTCCTGCCATGGCTCACTGCAGCCAATTAAAATTGACAGCGCTGGGCATCGGAAACTTCTCTCTCTCTCTCACACTCACTCTCCTCTTCTTTTTTTTTCCTCCCCCGCATAGCGTACACGCGAGCGCGCGTGTTATCGGCGCGCTACAGCGATCGGCAGCTCGAAGCGGAATCGCGGGGATTGAAGCGCGTGTGGCGAGCTTCGATATATCGGAATAGACTGCGTCGTAAAAAAAAAGGAACACTTTCGTCGCGGCTAAACCAGCCGAGCGATCCATCGTAAACACGGTTGCGCCGTAGAAATGGCGGGACATAAAGAACGAACAAATAATCATGCGTGATGCTGCATGCATCAACGTACGCCGCGTCGGCCGCGCGTTAACGCGATTTCATCACGCAAGCTCTCCTTATGTGAAGTCACGCGTGACCGCTCGCGCTCGCGCGAGACGCATTTTGACCCATCGCCCTTTTCCTCTTCATTAACCGTCGCTCCAATGTATGAACAGGAATGATGACAAATCGCGGATTCGGGTGCATTCAACATCAATTAACCCTCGCGGCGACGTGCGCGACGGAAACGAGTCGGCTTCCCGGGACGAGGGGGCGGTGCGCGCGCGCGCGCGATCAGTTTTAATATAACTCGTTTAAAACTACCGCTCCGTTATCTTTCAACCTCCGCGTTTCTTTCAACATCCCGTTGCCTCCTCGTCGGCGCAGTTTGTTCCGTTTCCCGCGTGTTACTCATGGCTCACTACCTCCAGACAAACATAACGAGGCACATACCGAACTTCCCTCCCCTCCGTTCCCCGCGCCTCCCTTCGCCGCGTCTTTCCTTCGCCGAGCGTGCGGGGGGGAAGATACATATAAAGTGCAATATCGATATCCATATCGAGATATTCCCAATATCGTCGCGAGTATATCGAGTGTAGCGCGACATGGGAGGACGCCTGTTTGGACGTTGCGCGATACGCGTGTGTCGTTGTGCATCAATGTGGTTCGTGCGAGCGCGTTATATACCGTTCCCGAATATATACCAAGTCCCTCCCGACTCGCGGAGGAAAGCTCGGTTTGACGAAAGCAAGAATAAAAGAACGGGCTCCTAAGCCTCCCCCTCGCCAGACGTGTATCTCGATCGACTGCGATTGCCAGGCTGTTCGCGTGTGTAAGCAGCCAGACTATCCTCCATCTCCGCTCTCCTCTCTCTTTCTCTCTCTCTCTCTCTCATATTACAACGATTTGAATCGACGAAATCATAATGGTTAAACGCGCAGGTGATGGTCGAATTAAAGGGATTAAAAAGGGATCGTCTGAGTGTTCTACACGTTTTTATGTAAAACCGGCATTGAATCCTAGCAGAGCGAGTGACTCTCCTTCTTTCGCTCCACCTCGACCCATTGAATCGATTAAAGGGTGGTATCGAGCCCGGAGAAGCGGCGTATCCTTTCGGAGTAACGGATCATTAGCATCCCCTCATTTAATTTAGATTAGCGGCACTGGCGGGAGGGGAGGGTTATAAGAGCCGACGACGACCATATCCGACCCAACTTCCGTCGTCCCTCCCCGTTTCGACCCCTGGGACGAGAAAGAGAGAGAGAGAGAAAGAGAGAGATCCGCGGGAAAAGAAAACTGCGCTCGCGTAACACTTTGTTTCGCTGGCGCGCATAATATCATGTAGATGCGTCGTGTCGTTTCGCCGCGAATGGAAATTCACCCATTTCACGGGGAAAAGTGTTTCGATAGAAATTCACTGGCGTGTGTCGCGCTAGCGGGGCGTAGCCGACCGCGCCAGGACGTCGCGACGCTATGTTAGAATCGTTTCCATGCGGCGATAGCGTGCGCCACACGAATCGAATAGAACCGGATGAGATAAGCGAACGTGTCCTCGTATGCGCGGAACGGTTGGCGTCGGACGACGGAAGTATCTCCCCGCGGTTTGAAAGATAGTTCGATTTGGAATCCGGCGGGTCCTCCCCTCGTCCCCTCCGCCGTGTAGTTTTGCAAGGAGCCGCCTGTCCGGAAATCTCGGGGAACCACCGCGACGTTAATCTCGCGCTCTGCGAATGTAAAAAAAAATCGCCGTTGTAATGTACACATGGAAGTCAATCAAGGGAGAAATTTAATTACGCTGTATTTGACGAGAAGTAGATATATATGCGCGGCGCGAATACATATCGTGCGAACATATTACAACAACCGGCCCCGCGCGCGATCAATACGTTTGCGCTGGCCGAAAATCGTCCGTTAAAAGGGACCGGGGAAAAACGGCAGTGACGATTAATTAATACGGAATGTGTCCGGCATCGCAGTATCGAATGTGATTATCATAATGCACCTTAATTCGATGAGCGTCCGGCCCGAAACGGGTCGCGCGTAATTGCACAAACATGGAATATCAAAGCCGGTTTGCCGTAGCACATGCGTGCTACGCGTGTCCGTCGTGCCGCATATCCGCGTCCATCTCTCTGTCTCTCTCTCTCTCTCTCTCGTTCACGCGTAAACGGATCGGCCTGCGTCGATGTGTGCGCGTGTCCCTGCGACCGTCGATTGAAGTATTTTCCGCGTATCTCCGAAAAACGACCGACGTCCAACCGCAAAACCAGTCGCGCAGTCGTGGACGCGACCGTTCTCTCTCCCATTCCCATCCTCCCCCGCTTCGCCGATTGATCGATACGATCTGTGCCACGTCATATTTTCGCTTCTTCCAATTTTTCTTCCCTTTTTTTCCCCCGCAGCCCGACGACGTTTTTCACTCCCGCGTCGCCGTGTAATTGACAAAGGTATTCGCGCGATTTTGCGAATCAATGAACGTCACGCCGCCGTGCTCCATTATCCTCTCTAATTGTATGTCGCGATTTTCCTCAGCAGACGCCTATTTGATCTTTTTTGTCAGCAATTAGGATTTATCCTACATTAACGTCGAATTATCCGAACAATCGGAATTCCGTGTAGCCCCGACGTGGAAAATGGGTTGTAATTTGCAATTACGTGTAACACAATCAGCCGAGCGAAATGAGTCTTTTACCACCTTGCGAAGGGTCACGCAAATTAATCGGAGCCGCGAGCTTTTTCTCATATGAGCAATACGCGACAAAATCTATAGAGCAGTAAAGCGCGAAGCTGCGGAACACGTAAAATTTATCGGTAACTCTCCGCTTGCGTCCGATAAAAAAAAATACCTTGTACTTCTTATTTGCCCTAATTCGGTCTGTTACGGAAAATTAATTGGCTTTCCACATAAAAATGAAAAAGGAGTTAGTGGCAGAACGTTAAAACTTATTCGAGATCTTAATCCAGCAAACAAGATCCGTCAACATACAAGATGTAGACGAGAAAATAGAAGTTGATGGCAGTGCTGGGTGTCGTGGGGAGGGTGGCAAGCGGGGCGTGAGATGGAACCTGGAAATTCGAAATTCTAGCTGGGGACACTCGCAAGGAGAGAAGTTTGCGAAGGAGTTGTTTACGCGGAGTTCCCCTCGTCGGTAACCTTTCGCGGTGCAAGGGTTGGCAAAGCCTTGCCTCGGGGTGCTGTAAAATACCGGTTAAACGTTGTCGCTGCGTTAAAATTCTAGGCTCCGAATTTGCGTACTCGGTGGTTTTCGCAGGAAAGCAGGGCGGTGGGCGTTTCTATATTTCATTCAGAGATATAATATATACAAGACTTCTCTCACGCGCGCTCCCGAGAAATGTCACGATACTTTGATGATTATTTGCAGTTACTCAATATTTCGCAGCATTCCAGGAAGCGCCTCGAGACGTCACTTAATTTCATCATTCGCGTTTATAGTAGACGCACAAGCGGCCTTTAATTATACCCAGCCCTCCGGAAAATTAAGAATTCGACGCAATAAATAACCTTTTAATCAGTGGATTCCTCACTATCCACCCTCGCGGAGGAGAGGGAGGAAGCTAGGGCGCAAATTAGCGACGGGGCTGCGCTATCTTTTCGCTATTATCTTAACCCCTTTTCTCTCTCTCGAATTTATCGCCCCTAGCAATTAATTGCTGGGGTCGATCCGTACTCACTATTACCAGTCCAATGGTCGTCATCAAGAATAATGTGAACGAATATAAATTAATAGAGCGATAGCAAAGGGCATTACATATTCCAATAAATTAAAATAAAATTAAGCTGGTACGGCATATTCAATTTATCTTATTTTTCTACGAATGAAATTATACATTTACATATAAAAAAAAATAAACTAATTTATATTAAGCTTCTAATATCTCGAACGTAGATGTGCCACGTCTTTGTAGCTTGAAAGAAAGGGTTGCCTCTTATACAATAACCGGGGTTCTTTGGAATCGTATTCCCCTCATAGTCGTTGCGCATTGTCTCACATCCTTTGCTAAAGAGGCGGGATTGTGTCAGCTCCAGCAGTCTCTACTCTTCCGCACGTCCCTTTGTCCTTTGCTCGACCTCCTATACCGCTTTGTACAAATCTCTCTCTCTCTCTCTTTCTCTCTCTTTCTCTCTCTCTCTCTCTCTCTCTCTCTCTCTCTCTCTCTTCCGAGTATCTCATAATTTTATCCTTGCGTGTCTTCTTCATTCTCAATTATGAGTATTTCGTTGTCTTTTGTCGATAACTGCGAATACAACTAGCCACTTTCACCGCGTTTGACGGGAAGCATTTCTGTAGCAATTATGTAATTACGACAAATTCAGATACTCGTAATGCATATCGAAGCAAAATTAATTTAATTGCTTTCTAGATATTCGCAGGAATTAATTCACGATAATTTGATTATTTCTCGCACGGGTTTGTAGCAATATTAAAAATTTAATCATACATTACGTTCTATGTTAACGATATCAATTATACTATGTTCAGCTAATGATATCGATTTCCTAATTTCACGCTTTAAATATGTGCTTTTATATAAAACAGAGAAGTATAAATAAGTATATATAATCAACGGCTAAGAAAATACATTTCTGGCAAAAAAAATAAAGAACAAGTCTCTCCTTCCCTTTTCCGCCGTTCCGTCCCATTTATTTTTCGTCGGTCTTCGCACCGAGCCAGCATTTTCCATTACGATTCCGATAAATTAATTTTCAGCTGCGCGCCGCGCGCACCTTGCCTCGCACCGGTATTGGGTCGTCGTTGTCGACGACGACGAAAAAGGAGACGACGTCTTATACGTGCCATTTATACTCTTTACGGGCAGCGTCAGTTTGCGGGGGTTGTAAGATGCATCCTTCCGTCCCCGCGCGCACCTCTCTCTCTCTCTCTCTCTTCAGCCTCAGTCTCTACCCCTAGTTACCTCAGCCCGCGCCCGTCCTTCCGTGTGATGCGAGAGGAATTTTAAATCCAGTCCTCCAGCATTGATGAATCCGCTTTACCCGGAAATTGTTCCCCATACGTCTCCGCGGGCGAGTTTCCTCCCCGCTTCCACGAAATCCACACGGGCAGGTTTTCCACCACGTCGTAACACGGACGAGCGACGACTGCGTCTCGGATCAATCAAATTATTCACCAAAATTCTCCGCTGCGCTTCACCTCACGGGACAAGATATTTTTCATACTTGAATAGATCGCTCGTCGTTTCGCGGTCGAAATACTTCCATCCGAAGGAATCATCGCATGGACGAGCGAGGATGAAAAAGCGGAATTTTCCGAGCGTTTGGCAGCCAGCTGCGTTCATCGCCATTGCATTTTTCAGAGATACATACGGATGTTTCCGGGACAGCCCGAGGCTCAAGTTTTGCGACGTGCATATGTGTTACAGTCGTAAACAACTGTAACGTAGGGACTAGACGCAAAATTTCTTCACTCACAAGCGGAGGAAGGTGCCTGCCTCGCGCCGCGCGCGGAGCTTTCCCCAGCCCTTTTCCCACGGAATGATGGAACCGGGTCTACGTCCGCGACGATCGCCCAGTTGAGAACGTATCAAACGTGAATAATGTCAGCTGGATCGTGCGCTTCGTGGAAATACAACCGGGCTCGAGCGCGAACATTCACAATAGGGGATTATGCCATTGAAGTATTATAATGACGTCGTGCGGCCGCATAATACGTAACATGCGAAGAGGAATTACGCGACGTGGAATGAATAGGGTATAATCGGCGTGCGGGGGAAGGCGAAGGTTAATGGTATTATGCAAATCGTATTACCCGAGACATTGTGAATATTTCACAAAGTAACAGAATACAATAACGAATGTGAATTTTTCCACGGAGTTTAATGGATTCGATGATACCCGTATGCATTGTTGCACGACGAAAAAGACTGCGAATAACTATACAATATCCGCGAGTAAATTGCGCTGGCCGGATGCGATATTAATCTTTCGCGTGCATGTCGCCTTAGAGAGTGAAATATAACTTTACACGCCATTGGGCAAAAATACGGCAATAATTTAACATGACGAAAAAACCGCCAAGTATAAAAAAGTATTACATCACCTGCCACCAATATTTTGATTTATGCACTCTACCTCCCCCCCCCATCGTCGTGTATATCGCAGTAATAAATTATTTTCGCATCAAAAACGTTATTTATGTACCGCGACGTTAATCATAACTAGTTGAACTAATGCAACATTGGCCAAGACGAATTGCTGCACTATTCTCTTTGCCGCACATACTGCTTGAAGGACTTGGTCCATTTAACGTGATGGAATCGGTCGTGTGTGGAGGTGGTTCACTGAAAACTAGTAGGATATGTAGTGGAAACGCCGTGTGGCCCCAGCGAATGTCCTGGCGGCCGCGAGTGTGTGGACTATGTACAGGGCGGACAAAGTTGGCAATTCTTCGGCAAGTTCCAGAGGAAGTCTCCAACAAGCCCTACCTGCTTTCGGAGGCTGTCCCCCTACCCTTACCCTTCGTACACTGTCTGTTCGTGCTTCGCGTTTTCGCACTGGCCGCGACCACATCAAAGCGACCGTTGGACGAGCTTTGAGCACGATACGCCGTGCTCTGCCTAGCTTTGTGACACCGCAGCCAATATAGTCGGGCGTCCGTTATTACCGAGCTACCATTCAATATCCTTAATTAAATTCGGAAGCTTATTCACTGCGGTTAATTACGGTTTCGTTCGAGCGGACCCGCACATCGCGGGCGTCGTTAAACAAGACCTTCCTACTACTGGGACACAAAGCAAAAAGCCCTCGGGAATCAGGTCTAGCTTGCCGTTCGAAGACCGTCGGTTATTTGTAATCGGGGCTTTCGTGCCGCGACAGAATGCCGGCCTCGATCGCTGGCTAACGCGGAAGTGCGCTCGGCTACGTACAACGGTACAGCCTTGTAAGGTTAAAGCGGAGGAAGTTATGGCACTAATTGTAAGCACGGAGTCTGATTAATAGCGCGTGCAATAACGTCGAGAGTAGATTGTTCAGAAATATAGCTGCATGTTAATTTCAACGCAGTTTACCCGCTCGCCTCGAAATCAATTTACTCGAAACCTCTTCGCCTTGATGTGTAATATTGAGCTACATTTCCAGTTTTCATAGCGTTATCGCTATGAGTTTCTTTTCAATATATCTTCATAAAGAAATAAATAATTTTCCAATAAAGTCGAGTCATCGCGCGAAATCATTTACTAAAGTTCTTGTGTCTCGACATTTCAAACTGAATATCTCTACATTAGCAACGTAATGTAAGACAATCTCTAACAAGAACAAGCGCTCTGTTCACGTGTAGGAGTAAAATGTTGAGATGTATAAGTAGAAAGAAAAGAAGAGAGAGAGAGAGAGAGATGTGTGTGTGTACGTGTGCTTCCTTAAGAGCGGATTAAGTTTGAAGTTCTCAAAAACGACCTATGCTGCCTCCGTGCAACGGACTATTCGCGAAAAGAGGATTTTCCAGATGACTTCGCATGTAGTTGAATGTGTATGTGTACGTCAGTATTGTGATGCTAGCAGAGTTGCATTTAGAGATCCCTAATAATAAGAATAGCTTCCCCGAGATGAAAAATATACACTTATTGCGACATTACCATAACTGGATATCCGAGATCCTTATAAGCGATTTAACATTGCGTACCAAAGATTTATAAAAAGATTACGTCTTTACGTACACACATGTATAGAGATTACGTTCTTCCGAGAACCGAGCTTCATGTCACAGCGCGATAGATGACGTCGATAAAAGATCTACTTTCAATCCGTCATATCATTATAGCCTTGTACCTCCGAGCTCTTCATTCGCATCTCCTCAGAAAATTTCCAATTACCTTTATTGTAGAAGTGACAGGAAAGGACCAGACTGCGTCACATTCTCCTACAGGATTACCCCGGATGCTTGCTCCTCGCTTTGTCTCCGACTCTCGGATCCAACTTCCGTTCTCGAGCCCTTGGCGGGAATACGGAAGGAGAGAAGACAGGAAGGGAAAGGTGAGGCGAGGAGGGAGGAGAGTGTTCGCTGGAGATTCGAAGGTGGAAATGAACTGCCGGCATCAACAACCTTAGTAATGACGCGGCTCCCCTGTCTGAGTCTATCTTCGCTGCGCCGCTCATTCCCGAGCGTCATTCCCAGACAATGGTCGCACTTGAAGCCGCCAGCTCGACGACAAAATGATAGTTTGGACAGCTTGCTAAATGAGATGCTCCATTTCCCGATCCTTCTCAACTTTCCGAAAATCGAAGCGCTCTATTTTTCGTTCGCGACGGGGTGTAACACGCGGTACTTTGGCGCGAATAAACTTTTATCATCTCACGCCGTTCACTGCTCCTTTTTTTTACTTTTTTGATGTTTAAATCTTTCGCGTTCACCAATGCTATCCGGCCAGAACATATTGAAACTATTTACTAATTCATCTGTCATTATGATTATCATTTCAACTTTTATCACTACAATTAACAAATTATTTTTTTTTCTCTAGCGCCACGAAATATATTCAGAAAAAATATATATTTCTATACTTCTCAAAAATTCTCTCTCTCTTTCTCTATTTGCGAGTTGATAAGCATTATCTCCGTGTTTGAAATCCACCGTTCCTGTAGAGCAGAGATAAAGCGGTGTCGTGCTCTTGCGCTAATGATCGCGGATGTGCCAGCGGAAAGTCCAGTTCGCGATCTCTATTCAACGCAACGGCACCGTCTGATCCAGGCGGACCGACTAAACATCCACGAGGACTCGTTATGGTCTCGTACCTAAGTTGGCAATTATTCCATCCCAAGGGGATCCGCGGTATTTCTCGTGCCGGATTCAACAAATACACGGTCTCGCGCAACGAATAAACGGCGGATTATAGTTAATGACGATCCATGGTATTGTACGCCAATGATGAAGGGCCGTATAAGCGGCTTTCAGTCTCGTGTCCGTGTACGCCGCTATGGCAACGGCTCTCACGTGCCTCCTTGACCCCATGGGAGATCTCAAATATCACCCAATATTAAAACCCGCCGCTCCCAGCTCGTTATTTATGCTTCGTCGAAGATAAGTTGCTACGTTGTTTAGAAATCCACGAGTGAATAATTGATAACAGTTTTATGTACGATGCCAAGTGGATACTAATTAGCAACTGGACGCGCAACTTTAGTTTCTATTTACGTAAAAATCGAAAAATAATATGTCTTACATTATTAATGTAATAATAACGTAAATTATTTTTATTATCCTTTTATTGTTATGCTTATTGTACTAAAATAATTCTTCTTGTGCTTTTAACTCTACTTGTAGGAATCTTGTTGTAATACAGTATTAGGAACGTCGAAGCGGTTAATGTCGCCGGTTGTCGATTAAATGTAAAAATGGGATATGTGCTAAAAAGCATGCGAAATACTTGGCTAGTTCGAAGGGCTTGATGTAGCAACGGACGTAAAAACGGGGGTGCTTTGAATGGCGGGCACTTACTTAGGCAAATGCCTGCTATTCGGATTAAGTATTTGTTCTAAAAGCTAGAGGGGGGCGGGCGTCGGAGAGAAGGACGGTGGCGTGGGGATGAACCGTAAGGGTGGCAACCGAGAGGATAGCGGCGGAAAACAATGGGAGGCAAAGAGGGCTGTAAAATCTCTCTACCTCAGTGTACGGCGAAAACCTGAAAATTTAGTGAAATTTACTTCTTACACGCGCATCAAACGGAAACATTGGATTTCCGGGATGCTGGTACGCTGTTACGATACAGAAAATCACGGTTTACTGCCCACCACTTCATTCGATAATGCAAGAACGATATGCTTCAAATCTGTTATATTGGGCATTATGTATTATTCATATAAGTGTTATTCACGCAGATTCGGGAGCTTTAGAATATATATTACAACCGCAGCATCATCGAGCGCCGTTTCGACATTTTCCTACAATTAATGGCCGCTCCATCATGAGATTATATTATTTAAAAAATGGTAATGCGATCCGAAAATCGATTGCGATTGCAAAAGCAAGATAGAAGCAAAATATAAAAGTTCAATTTTCGGTAAAAATATCTCCCCACCGAATTTCGGGGACATTCTCGCAAATCTATCGCAATTCTTTTTTTCATCGCTTCGTAGCTTTCGCCACCACGAGGAATACAGGGAAAGCGAGATTCAAGATAAAACACGTTCGAATCGTAATCGAACTAACGTTACTCCGCCGCCCGTTTCTAAAATGACCGCCGGCTTTCAGCAAGATTAAGAACAGCCGACGTGTGTGTTTCCGGAATAAAACTCCCGCGGCTCATTTTCGCATGCGACGCCCCGCATGCGAGTTATGACTTTAGGTTTTATCGGCTGTCAAGGGCTCGCGGTATTGCGTTGTAAAGCGAGGAGTCTAGGACATCATGAATCCAAATTGAAGCGTATCCCATGGCCGTTCGCGAATTCATCGTCCACGCCACGGACGTTACACGGTGGAAGTAAAAAGGGAAGACAGAGGTCGTCCGGCAATAGGAGACAGTAAGGCCGCAACACTTGAATCAAAAAGCAGCGTCCTCGAACGCAGCTTTATGAAAAAAACACGAGGGCGATCCACACACATATATCCTTTATGCTTTTCATTAGATTTTTCAAAAAGCGAAACTCCGTTATTTTATTCTCTTTTTATGTGTGTGCTTATTTCAAATCTCCTCTGCCGAAATGGACGACGCAAATCTCGTCAAATGTTTCATATCGCGATAGCTTCATT
Source organism: Tetramorium simillimum (assembly GCA_011636635.1). NCBI lineage: Eukaryota > Metazoa > Arthropoda > Insecta > Hymenoptera > Formicidae > Tetramorium > Tetramorium simillimum. Next base: position 2,134 of record VBVQ01002455.1, on the reverse strand, counting down.
CGTGACGGAATGTCTATACAAATTAATTATCTCAATCAATAAATTAATAATTAAATTAGACCGTTATATGACTAAATCAATTAATAATGATAGGAAGCCTTAAGACGATCATGTTGGATCTCTTTATCATAATAATTTCTTCGAGTACATTTTTCGCTCAGCCGTACTCAGCCTACAATAGTACAATTCCAAATTAAATTTGGATATCAAATTTAATACTTACGATACTAATATCTATCATTAAAAAAACTGTATAGAGAAACTGTGTGCTGCGAAAAAATATTACCTCAGCCTAACGAAAGAATATAATTATCTCAATCTTGTTTGATCAACGGGGGAAAAAAGTACCTTGCGACACGTTCTCGTACGGACTTCGGGACTAACCAAAAGTCACGTGCTCGAGCGCACGCGAGCGAAATCGAATCGCGGATTCGTACGGTGAAAGACAACGCGTCTAAAATTGTTCCCGGCAGGAACTTGGAGAAACGTGGAGTTTAATCAATATCCCGGGATGTTCTCGCGCTGTGCGCCTTCCTGAATCGCGACAGGGGGCCCTCTCCGCTTTCACGTGCGGCTCTTTGGTCGAGTGGTCGACGACTGTCGAAGTAAGTGCGCCATCGAAGAAGGCGGAGGACAAACTCTTGCCTGAGTTTCGAAACATCGTCGATTCTCGAGCCGCGCACGGCTATCACATTGCCAATGAGAATCGTTCGGACGGATTCCTTCGCCGTTTAGCAAAGTCGCTAAATTGGAAATCGGAATCGCGCGCTGTGTTACACGATTCGTAAAGGTTTTCTGCGACGGGAACGCCGTTGTTTTTTTTTTCCATGGCTACTGTTCCACGAAGCTAAAACGCGCTCAAGTATAAAGGGATTATCTTCACCAAAGCGCGGATTGATTTACTCGGCGTTTTGTATCACGGATCTTGATGTTTGTAGCGTTTGTTTTGAAAATTGGACGCGAGCGCTCTTACAGTAACGTTTATTTGTGCAGTAAATTGCGCGAGATTGCAGCCTTGTAAAACGGTTAATCATTAAGCGTTTTACAAGTATCAAATTTTTAATTACCTACAGTTTCGTCGGTTCCGCAAAACTTTTTATCTATGTGTGTCGAATCCATTCCTCGAACATAACTCAGAAGTGGCTTTTATCGTTGAAAGATGAAACGCGAGCATACCGAGCGAAGGAATTTGTAAGCACTTTATGAGACTTCGATGCTCCCTCACTGCTGTTCTCTCCTGTCTGTCTCTCTCAATCTTTCTCTCCTTGCTCTCCTTGCCCTTAATCTAAAAGCGCTGACAAACCGCGAAACTTTCCCCACTGTGAACAAACACGCGAATAAATCGACGCGAGGCGCCCACGGATTCTCGGTTTATATTCAAAGTTTTACGGAGGATACCTATCGTCGTTCGCCTTCTTTGCCCCTTTTTTATTTCTAATGCTGCGCGCGACTTCGGGCATGGATGTGCACGAGCGTGCTCGCCGTTGCAAGAAAAGAGATCATTATGATTTATAACATCACCCCGGGAGGGGGAGGTCACTGAGAATGTACACGCACGTAAGCGAGAGAAGCGAGACGATTGATGACCAATGAAAAATTGGCACTTTGACGGACAACGATTTATGACCGGACATTGTCAGTGCGATCAGTCGGATTTAATAGCCAGGCCAGCAGGAATAGTTCACTATAGGCGAAAACACGAGTTTATTTACTCCTGATGACTCCTTTTTTTATTTCAGATTCAATCCTACCGAATTTAGCGTAAAGATCCTTGCGATTATCGCTCGTGGATCAATTGAAATCGACTGAATCTCGCGTGAAAGGAAAAAAGCTCGAAAATCACAGCGTTCGTTTCCCGCCAATTCGGGAGGGAGAGCGAAAGGGCCAGGCCTCATTTTCGTGCATGGGTCTACGTGTTATCGCACGACAACGTACGTACGCACCGAAGGGCCACGTCGCCGCGGGAATTGCCGTGGTAATTAAATTATCAACGGTCGTGGCCTGTGGTCGGAAATAATTCGACGCGGCAGCTTTCTGCTGCAATTCGCATATAGTTTCCGCGGATGTCGAGGCCGAGGTTTCGCGTTTGCCGAAACCTCCACGGCTGGTCCCATCCTCCATACTCCATGACGGG
>VBVQ01002454.1:0-23538 GCA_011636635.1 Tetramorium simillimum | reverse complement strand
ATATTAATTTTTTATAATTGGAATATATTTTTCTCTGTTTGAACTTTATTTCAGAATTTTTTTTGGACATTTAGTTTTCAAACTGCAGCTCATCGAAAATTGCGTTGACAGCATAGGATTAATAAATGTAAATATAAATGAAACTTGTTTCATCTAGATGTATGTCGTTACATATTCTTCCCGATGTGAACTCATTATATGAACTCCTGAGATAGCTCCTCTTGCGCCCGCGTGGCTTTTTGCATAGAAAATAACATTCAAAGCGATCTCAGACGATACGGAATCGTGTTAATAAGTAACGTAACGTGCGCAAGGATAAGAGCTGTATGCGTTGACGGTTACGGAAGGGGTGGATGGGATACTCGATAGAACAGGGAAAAGCGAACGCAGACAGACATAGAACGGCGGAAAGCACCTCTGACAGGGTAGTAAAGCCCTCGTTACGTAACTCTCTGTCGTTGCTTATTTGTGTTACCAGAAACTTTGCGCATGTTAATTAGTAGATATGGTTAGCAGTTATGGTTAACTGAAGTTTGTAGCCCACGCCCTACCGCCACGACCTACCTGCCGCGGCCGTTATAACGACAACGACGACTTATTTGCATCTGGGCGGCAACGCTGCCTTTCTCGCACCCTTTCTCGCCGCCCTTCGATAGCGCACTTTGATGTACGTTTACCTTGCGGAAGAAAGGTTTCGGCGGTGAAACTCGTTTGAGGCTAATGTATTATTCAATTGAAAACAGAGGCCCTAAGCAAGTTTCGAAGTGAATGACTTTGCGGCACACATTTGCCTCTTTCCTCCCTTTGAGTGTGTCAAAAATGGTGAATCGAGCAGAACGATCAATTTTATTAAATCATGACTCGAAATGAGGTGTTATTTTTATCTCGTCGGGTTTCCACGCTCACCCCTGTAGCAACAAATGGCTAAGTTGATTGCATTCTTCCTCATCGACCTTTTAAAATGTGTGGGTCAAGTTTATATTTTTCTAGGTACGACCACCCGTCCCCTAGGTGCGACCCCCTGCGACGGAAAAAAAAAGCGGAATGGAGACAAAATATTGGCGGTCGTGAATTACGACGAGGAAATTTTGTGCAAATATTTGCGCAATGTAGCTGCGTGCGTATACATGCAAACTAGTTTCGTCCATATTTCGCCAACATATACATGTGTCGATCTAAAAATAATAGCCGTTGTACGTTATCGGGTGCGTAGTACTTTTGTTCTATCCTTATTATTGTATGATACATATGTCCCTTATAATTACGTAGGGTTTTTATTTCAACGTGTACCTCCAGTTTTTGGCGGTACATGATTAAGAGTGGTGAAAATATATTAATACGCAAATGTCAATTTGCGATAAATATCTGTAATAAATATCACAGTCACTATTAATATTGCACAATCAAGGGATGGCGATAAGGCTTCAGATTGGCTCCACTGCGGTGCTACAATCAATTTTATGTACGTTATGTTTTATGTACTCATACACCGCATACGTAAAAATATTTGTGTACACGAATACGCTTTATAAAAAAATTGCGACCGAATGTTTAAAAAATACGATTTTTCATGATTTTTTTTTACGGTTCGATCTAAGTTCAGGGTATTTTTTAGTAGAAAGTTTTAAAACAAAAAAAATATTGCATCTTTGCACTTTTAAAACTCTATATCTTTCATATTCACTAATTATAAGAATAAAAGTTGTATATTCAAAAAAGAGCGATATTTCGGGGCCGATTCGGAGCCTTATCGCCGTTCCTTCTTTAAAGATTCAAATACTGTTTATATTGGACACTCTATTACATAGAGCGGGTAGAAAATATTTTATTTAAAAACAATTAACGCTCTCGCTGTTTTAAAACTGAATGAGATGGAAGAGTATAATCGTGTACACCGCAAATCGCGGTCTAACGCGTTTCACAGGGCGACCGACCAGCTATCCTGTTTCCAATTACGCCGACTGGCCGGAGATAAGTGGTGGTTACAGTTACGGTTACACGGTTACACCTTACGTCACGCTGTACGCCCTCTCGCGTTACTCCCAATGCGCGCGCGCTAATATCCCTCTCCGCCGGCTATAATTACCAAAGATATATTACGCTTAACTGCCTCCCGTTAACCGGGAGGCAGCATGTGGATACCAACTACGCGTTGGATAACCGTCGCCGGATAGCTTGTTAAACGCCAACTTACCGGCGCATCGCTCACATCGACCACGCTCTGCGGATGCGACGCGATGACGTTGGACGCAACTCGCGTTGGTAGCCCACCGAGTTTCGACTCGAGGTGGTCCTGACGCAAGAAGATGAAAGATACGGAATGGAAGAGTAGAAAACGAAAATTGAAAAGAGATCTCATACACTGAGAAAAAAATATAGTTACTTTTGGCCTCAATCATAGATTTGTAATAATTCTACACGAAATATGATTAACTTAACTATATGCATCATTGCGTTAACCATAGTTATCGTTAGAAACATTAAAAAATTGTAATTGAGGCCAAAAGTGATTATATTTTTCTCTCAGTGTGACACGCGAATTTTGATATTTTGTTTGAACATGTACAGCCTACGGGAACAAAGGACTGAAAAAGTGAAGAGTGTTTTATACATGGCTCTAGTTCTTTTTCTGACGATAACAGCTTAAAAATGTTTTATCAACCACTTCTTTTCACATTACTCATATAATCACTCAACGCCATCGTCACGAAAGTTTAAATTGTTTTACGCCAACAATTACACTTTGCATTACGTTGACGTTTATGAGATCCCGTTGTCAGTTACAATTCCGTGTTGTCTGGCCCCCGACGATTTACGCATCGTACGTCACAATGACGGCGGGAATTGCCGGCCGTGGGGATGAAACACAAACGAAATCACGTCGAATGAAATCGCGGAGCCGTTCATGATCGCGCCGAGTGACAATCTCAAGTCATTAAATTGCCATCAGTGCTAGTGACTGCCTTAACTGACAACCGGGATTAATAGAGCGCGCAGTCGGTCTCCAATTTCTCCGAACTCGCTGGAATTTTTGTGACACTGCAAATAGGAATTGTGCTGAAACTGTCGTTAGCAAACTATTCAAATATCGATCACCGCTACGATTTATGACTGAATGTTGCTTCCACCCGTATTAGGAATCCTAATTGTAACTCTAACTTAGTTCTAACTCCTTACCTTGTGTAATCATAGTTTCTAACTCGAGATTGAGATTATATTAATCATATGTTTATCAAAGACCTAATTACGTTATTAAATAATGTTGATGCAATTTGTATCTTTATATGTAATGCTCAACTCATTTAATCACAAGTTAATTTTTCTTTCTTTTATATAAATAAGATATGGCATTTACTAAAATAATTAATGAAAATTAAAAATAATTTATAATTAGTATGTAAAAAAATAATTATATTTATTATTAGTACATAATATCCATATTTGTATTTAATTTATTAATTTTTACTAATTGATGATTTATAGTAAAAATAGTGATATCTTAATTCCTTTATATTTTTATAAAATATTACTCTTACCTTGATTTTAAAAAGAATTTAGGTCAAAGCTCAATTTGTATTAATAGCGTTGAGCCATTTTAAGTTATAGTTGATTAAATCAAGTTAAATTGCAGTTTAGATTGCACTTGAAAATAACGTAAACCAATTTACGATCAGTTACACACTCGAGCAATAAAATAATCAATTCTTCATTTGCAGTTTTCAATAAAATTCAAGGAAGCTATTAAGCAGCATTCCATGTCTGAAACAACCGCAGCTTCGAATTCCTACGGGATACTCCCGGATAGTCGTTGGCTAATTTAATTTCGCAAATTCCGGCGTTTCCACCATAGCCAGTAGTCGTAATCAAGAATTGTCGCAAATTGAGCTCGATCGAGCTATCGCTCGCCTTTGAACACTCTGCGGAAGTTGCGAGCGACCTATCGGTCGCCCTGTCAATTTCGGAAGGAAAACACACGACGCCAGCGTTAGGCGTTCTAACGAGGAAACTCTGAGACGAGCCGGACTCCGATATAGGGGCGATCGATCGACGCTTCATCTTTGAAGTAGCTCTCACGGAGTGCATTTACCAAGTTGCGTCTGATCGATGACCTTCCGTCAATCATAACTCAGTCCACGTCGGGGTTTCCGACATGTCGCTATCTAGACAATTGGTTCGCTTTATCTTTAACGACGTGTCTTTGAGTTAGCGTGATAGATTTCACAACTCATATTCTCGCCTCGTGAAGATTTGCATTGTAGAAAGTTGATTTCTTCAATAATTAATTAGTTAAAAAAAAAATGTTTTTTTTACCTTGTTAACGCTTAGTATTATTTTCTATCATTTTATATTACAGTTTGTTCTATCAACTTCGCTCTATCAACATTATCTTGCGAATTAAAATCAATGTTTTTAGTTAATTAAGTTCTTACACTGAAGACGATCCAATTTGTAGACCGAAATGTTTGTTATATTAATTGATAATAAAACTTTTGTACACGAACATCCAATATTGGCTCATAGCCCTTTACAATTTAGAGTATTTGTTAATAATTGAGTCTTTAGATTTATATTTAAATTTTTGTTAATTAATAAATATATTAAACGTTAGAAGGGTGACGCACTGACATTACAAGCATAGGCTTTATTCGACAGTGTAGAAATTAATTCCGAATATTTGCTAGAAAAAAATAATCTACAATTGATTAATAGAACTCGCTGTAAAAATTGATGAAAAAATATTTATCCCGCTTCCAATGGACGTACAGGCGAAATCCGTTTGCATGAAATACGAATACAATCAAAATTTAACTATATCGAAACTTAATTCTAAATTCTCAATAGAATACTATGCGCGATAACTGGATGAAACGAAATTTCGGCGCAACAAACTTAATTTCAAGATCCAAATGGAGTCCGGTTGCGCAGCGAGATTCGGCAGTATACACATATTTTCTCCGACACTTTATTGATTGATGGAATATCAACAATCGCAGCTGCCTGCCCATCGACTCTTTTCGCAAATAGCGGAGTTTTATAACCGGAACAAATCGAGCACGGGGAGCAGTATTTCTCCGCAAGGAGAACCGCGCTCCGACCGGAGGAGAAACGAAAAGCTGGGTATATTCCAACATACGCGTGCGCGCGCGTGCATTTCGCACTTCGATCGTACTGCGTGTAAAGACAGCGGCAGCCTCGCACGTCCGTAAGCTCGGGCGCCCTGCATGCATGATGAATAGTTTGCGCAGACTGCCACTGTCGGAAGTGACAGGACACAAAGTTATGACCGCCGCCGTCCTCCGAATTCCGCAGTTCCATTCCGCGCTTTTTGCAACGGCCTCTCTCTCTCTCTCACTCTTCCTCACGCGAGTTCCTCGCTCTCATTCGAGTTCTACACTCCCTTGTCATCGTCTTCAATTGCACTTGCAGCTGCTGCTTATTGTTATATACGGGAAATTGCTCGGATATCTTATGGTTTCTTCTGTTTCTGCCTGAAGCGTTTCGCTTCAGCGGCGGCGTTCTATTTGTAATTGCGCTTCACTCATATTGCTGCTTCAATCTTCTAAATAAATAAAGATTATTGCGACGCATCTTTTGTTAAAATGCTGTCAATAATATTATTGTCCTGATTAATGTATAGTTGTTTTAAACAAAGTTTGAGTTTAACGCAGTATACAGCGAGAGAAAAATATAATTACTTTTGGATTGAACCATAATTTTATAATATTCTTAATAATAAATATAATTAACTTAATTATATGCATCCTTATGTTAACCATAATTATCATTAGAAAAAATATAAAATTATGGTTAAGTCTAAAAATAACTATATTTTTCTCTCAGGGTAAAAAAGTTATATTTTTATATGCCTCCGTCAGCGGAGTTAACTGTAAACTATGGACTATGCGTGCTTATATATTCCGACAACCGCGGTATCCACTATTTTTCGTCTAACGATAGGAAAAATCGATCGGCGGTACGTGCTTCCGGTAGAAAGCTTCAGATTTAAAAGTGTACCTAGCGGATCTTCTGCGGCGTATCGCCTAAAATCCACCCATAAAGATACCTATAAAGATCTAGGGAACCGAAGCGATAAGGTGGTCCACGTATGGCACTGATTTATTAGCCAATATCGAATTCAGGATAGGCGAAATGTATTTCGCTCATCGGCTGTACATATTCCGACAAACGTATAGGTGTATGACTCGATTCTTACTCGTGATATCATCAGCGAAAGGTGATGTTTGTACCCCAGCCGGCTTCCCGGGGTCGTGTTTTACCGCCTCAGCAAGTCGACGTCTCGGAGACGGTGCTCCGAGAGATATCCACGACACTCGAGGCATCGTTCTCCTACGTCAGTGGCCTCAAATTGCAACTGGGATGCCGGTTCGCCAGTTGCGACTTCAAGGCGTCCTCGTGTCATATTTTATGCAACGTCTGGCAGCTCGCACATACACTTTTGAAAATCAATCCTCGGATAATTTGAAAGGCTATAGATATAAAAATATTATTGCTTTTATATAATAGTTTAGAAACAATTTGCGAAGCTCTTCTCGCCAGAAATGATTTTGTGAAAAATTATCCGTTTTAATTAACGTATCATTTCTTGAATAGTTTTGAATCATGAATAATATTTATAATTAAAATAATTATACTGCATGACAATTATTTTTATGAAAAATCTCTACCTTGAAAGTATTTTTCACTTCATCAGAATAATATGTAATTATAAAGTATTATTTCTCATTATTCTTCTACTCTGAAAGATAATACAAGATAATATTTTTTGCATTGTATGTTAATTTAGTAAGATAATAATACGCATGTAGTAATACGCTTGTATAAAATTAATCTTTTTTAAGAAATCAACAATTATCTGTCTTTTACGATTATTATCTGTAATTGAACTATATATGTTTCAAAATATGAAATTTTATTTTCAATCTTTAACGTGACGGCTATAGCTTCGTCCCTTAGAGTTTCAAAAATTCAACGCGCATTTCTCTGCATTCAAGCGCATTTCACAACTCTTTATCTAGGAATTTTAGAATCCTGGGAACATCTGCCCGAGACCATCCCCGATCTTCCCGGGGACGCCATTTCGTGTAAGAAGCGCTGCGTGAAAGTTTCCAATCGACACGGCTGCCATAAACTCGCAGAACCCCGAAAATCATCTCGAGATTTAAGCAAGTTTCCGGCGGTCGGAAATCACTTTCGGCGTTCTCCGAATTTCACCGAACTTCCTAAGCGGTTGTCGAGTTCGCGAACTACTTACGATCAGCCGACTCTTAAACCACCGCTTAAACTTCGGGAACGGCCAATTCTCGGGGGGAGGCTTTTTGTCCTGTGATAACAAAAAAATTTCTGGGAAACATTTAGAAGTGCGTAAAATCACCTAGTTAACAATTATCGATAAAAATCTAAATTAGAAAATATATCCAAATAAATTTAATATTATACCCGAAAGACTTCTATTTCGATTTATTTAAATATTTAATGGATCTTAAAAATGTAATGATTACTAGAAATCAAATTTAACTATTTTAAAAATAGTATACTCAAAAATAAAATTTAATTATATCAATTAATACAATACAGTACACTAAAAGAATTCTAGTTAAAAACGAACGAATGGGAAAAATCTTATAGGATTGATCAAATATACTGGTTATTATAAGTTATAAAGAATTGAGTTATATTATAATAAGCAAAATATTTGATCAATCCTACCAGATTTTCTGATTCGTTCCTTTTTAATCAGAATTTTTTTCAATGTAGTTTAAATGTAAAAATATAAATATTTATTTGCATACAACGACGATGCAAATTTATAATTTCTCCTTTATTATCTGTCGTTGTATCATACAGACTACACAAGCGGTGAGATGTACCGGATCCAATATTTGTGCTACATTTAGCAAACCTTTCTCCGCTTTTCATGAGAGTTATGTTTCGTGAGTTATCATTCTCTTAGCCACAATCCCTCAGTCAGTTTGTTTTATGAACTGCAGCTATATTCCTCGAAGAACACTTGTTGCTAGGATTCGAGCAGAAAGCAAAGGAAGAATTTCTCATTTTTCCATTCTTTTTTTTCGCTGTACGTTGTTGTAAAGTCACAATTTCATAAACAAATGCGAGACAGTAAGCAGATTACTCTTATCTTCGGAGAGAAATAGAAGACGCGATTCGATCGTGCGACCGTGGGTAGAAATTACCGGTAAATTCAGACGACCCGTTGGAGATTTGCGGAGGCAAAAAGAAAAATTGTCGAGATGGGATAAAACAATAATTTTTTCTTTTTTTTTTCGTCTAGATAAAAATACGTCGTGCAACAGCACTTCGGGGAGCAGTTTGTCTCGACGTCCTAAAATTTAGCCGACTGGCTTCCAGCTGTTCTTCAAGAAAATTCTCTTTTGTTTAGATTGTACTTGTTACAAGCAATAATGAATTGAAAAATATAATTTATGGCCACCATTAACTGCTATAGGTTTATTAGAGACAGCATAATTATAAAAAATCTTACAAGTAAAGATTTGTGATTAGCAGAAGCGATGTAAATTATTAAATAAAAATGTTTATTTATTTGTTTTTTTATGCAAAACTGGCAATAGAATTTTTTTCATAAGCTCTATTGGAGACCGGATCATTCCCAATCACTTTAATCCCATTTAAATCCAGAATCCCATAATTCGAGAATTTTAGCGTTGCAGGGATCAAGCATTCTTCACTTCTCCTTCTTTCGTTGATAAAAAAAGCTCGGGATTTTTGGGATACCAGAAAAGCTAATCCTCAGCTTCGCACAAGTACTTGGAAAGGTTTCGCCATTGGTGCGTCGAAGCTAGCCCTGGGCCCCCTGAACTAACATAAAGCTTGCGGTGGATTTACTTCTGAGGCGACTGCTTGGCAAACTATACATCGCGCAGCTAGTTACTGCTTTACATACTTTACTAGGCAGCAGCATCGGTAAATCCTATCTCACGGTGGATATAGCTTTAAATATGAATGGTCCTTAAGTGGAAATAAAAAGCACCAACGGCGAACAGAATAGCGAAGGTGTGCAAGTGAAGAGAGATGCAAACTAGCTGAATGATTGACATGTGTTGCTACGCCCATCTGCTTTTATAATGAGTCTTGCGTGTTTTTGAAGAGTACATTTTATAATATTATCACGAAAAATTATATAAATTATCAAAATTACGGTATCCTTGTTTAAATAACCGGCGAGCCGTGCGTCGGTCCTTTATTACATTATGTATTATGCATAGCAGTGAGTCTTAGCGGTATTGAGCAGTGAAATAAAAATACAGTCGTCGACACTGCGGCGGCTGCATTATTCAGTCGCATTTTTGCTAAGTTTGAAATTTGCATATGAAAGAGGTGCATCCCAGCGCGTCACTCCGTTCATGACCTTTTTTCACGCCACCCTCACTTTTTCTGCCATTTCAACATTCTTGCGGACATGTCACTCAAGACTTTAACCCCGTCACAAGCATCCGTTGCGAAAGATGAGATTCTAAGAATGGAAATAAAGTCGGTCGTCTTGCATTAGCTTCGCTAAAAAGGCAAATTATACTTGCTTTCATCGACTTCCTCTTTGGTTTTTTACGAAAACAAGATACTAGTACGTTTAAATATTTTCAAATACTTATTTCTGGATTTCTTATTTCTGAACAATAAAATTTTTGCGTTTCCGAATGTTTTTTTTTTCCATTTTTCGAACTTTAAAATGGCGTGCGAGCACCGGTATACAATTTAGTATAATTGAAGGAAACGAAGGGGGAGAAACGAGAATACGTTTTTTTTTTAAGAAAATATGCACAATCGGACACTACAAGATTAATAATGCGAGGAAGCTGAAAGCAGCTGCCAATCGCCGGTGCGATTATACGAAGTTCGCGCGCGGCAGTTCATCAATATCAGAGGCCGAAATCATTAATCATCGGGCGCGCAGGAGCTCGAAAATTACTTTTGCTGGTCGCGTAGCTCTCACGCTTATTATTTATTGAAGAAAACGCGGTCAGGGCACGTGATGGAAATTCTTTGATTAATATTTCGCGCGGTGGCGTGGAAATCGGGGAGTGAACATTGATTCCTTGAGAAAACGTAAAATAACTTTCATTTGTTTCTACCTAATTAAAGACTTTATTATAAGAGTTTATTATAACGGAGCTTATTGTATAAGAATTTATTATAATATAATACTCTATTTTAATAACTATTATGTACAAAGTTTAAACTATTAAAATTAATATGAATAAATCAATATATAGACAGAAATTTTCAAGTTATTTAACATTTTGAGAAGGAAATAATTAAACTCTATAGTTTTATAAAATATGAATTGAAATTAGAAATAAACAAGAGAGTTTTTCACAATTATTCAATTATTTTCAAAAACAATTAGTTAGTTGAACTCAGTGTTTGAATCTAAACTGTTAAAGTTAAAATTTTTTCTTACTAGCAAAATTATTTTTATTATTAAAATAGTATAAACAATTGTGAATAAAGACAAGAGGCTTTTTCAGTAGAACTTGAATATGAATGTTTTTTAAGTTAAGTAGTAAAATAAATATTTTATACAAAGAAAATAGATTAAATTCATAAGATTGTGTATATTTATTTGTAATTGCATTTAAAAAGTAATTCCACAAGAGTTTTTCTAGTTTTATTATCGAAATGCGTGCAGAAATGAATGCATCATTTGAATAATACGAGGTTAAATATTCAAATAATAAGTAATAAAATGCTCATTGTCATATAAATTCGTATAATGGAGAATTCTCATAAAATGCGTATTATATGCAAGAAATTATTATATGAAAATTAATTATACTGATTTATAACAGCAACGTATTCATGTCAGAATATTACATACAAACGTCTCGAGATAACACAACATTATATTAAAATTCCGTGTTTTATATTAAAATCTCATACATGGAAGATAAAAGGCGGACAGCAGCGTTGACGTTAATATTTCGCAGCAACTTTGCCGATGGAGGATTCTTGTTGATAAAAACCGGGATTAATATCGGCTTGGAATAAATATTTTTATCGAGAGCTCAATATAATTTTTGTCGATCATAATATCAGTTTTTTTACATAGAATTTTTATACTTACGTAGTTTTATTTTAATTATTTCGCGCAAGGGCTTTGAGCCCTCATCCCTTAGTCTACTTTTTATTAATATATCTTTAATGTTACTCACATATTAACATATATTTTTTTATATTTTCATAGCTGAATGACGTCTAATCGCGCAGTATGTTGTTGCAGTGAAAAATGTTTCTATATTTTGAAAAATATACTTTGAAATTTTTTATATTTACATTGTTTAGTTGAATTAATAAAGAGCTTACGGAAAACAGCTTTGAAGACCTGTTGCCACGCAGCAAATTACGTAAATGCATTTATTTTAAAGTATCGATAAATTCAACAGCGAAGATCCTGTAAAAAGACTTTCTTGCAGTGAGAGCTATTGGGAATTCGGAACTCGGTTATGGAGCTGTAATCCTTGCAAATGATGCCGTGCGATATTGCGAGCAGCAATGCATTATCTTCTGGGAGCAGCACCCTTCTCGCAGCGGATAACTTTGCACTTAATAGGAATTTTTAAGACTTTATAAATGGCGCATTTAAATTTTCACATCGATTCCAATCTCTACCGTTTATGCTAATAGGACAAAGAAGAATGTCGTAATAAAATGTAACCGATTTTAACATTATTAATGTTTAGTATTATTAATTAACTATTTTATAGGTTTTAATAAAAATTAAATTAAATATATAAGAAAGCTTTAAAAAGTTTATAATTTTTTAAGGAGAGACACTGAAATAATTTTAATATCAGAATATAAAAACAATTAATGCATTTTTAAGATTACAATAAAAGTTTCAAAAATAGAAATCTTAAGAAATGTATTATATAATTTAATAAACATTTTTAAACATAATTAAAATGTAATTATATAAGTATATAATCTCTCTATAAAGAACTTATATAGGATCTGTTCGACTATTGATTAAATATCCGATCTAATCCGAGGCAATTTTAAGGAAAAGCACTATTCACGAAATACGGTCTTAAAAATTTTATAGCCTTGTGAAGAGACGACGTAAAAAGAGAAGAATGGAGGAGAATAAAGAAGAGGGTAAAATAGAGATGCATCTATTTGCTCGAATAGTGGCCCATCAGAAATTTATAGCCAGTCGCATCTCTATTGCGTTTATTGTAAAGCTAATACAGGAGGCCACTGGTCTAGACTAATTGCTCCTATAGTCTTCCTTGGGTCGTCAGTATGCACTGGGGTATCCAGGGAACAACATGATTACCGTTATCGAATGTATCGGACCCTGGGTCGAATGCATCGATTTCAGAAAAGTAGCTTTCAGAAACGTTCCCATACACTTGAGCCATTAACCTCTTCGTGATATTAATTAAAAGGAAATTTTTTTCTTAAAATATTGAACTTTTGTTATATAAAAATTAAACACATTGAAAATTGATAGAGTGCCTCAATAGAGTAAATTTAATTGTATTGATAGGTCCAAATATTGTATCAATATAATTCTTGTTTCTATCAATTTTTAATATTTCCAAACATTTTAATTTTTAAATTCGCTTGATATCTGATACAATTTTCTATTACTCTATTTAAAATTAATATGACTTTTATTCAAATTAAGTAGGAATTTTGATGAAAACGATTTTAAATTTTATTATATAATAGCAATAAATTTGTGCAATCGCACATTTTTTTATTTAGTTACTGATTTTTTTCATCATCGGACGAATCAATAGTTTCACATCAAAGTATTTCATAACGAGTTATCATTTTATCGGGTTTCCTACTCTGACGAGTCAAAGGCGATTCGCGCTTAATATATTTTCTATCGATCTCCTGATTAACATTGGATTAAATTATATCTGTGATATTAATTTCTGTTACATGTAATGTTGATATACACATATATGTATAATATACACATATATATGTATATTAACTTAATGTAACTATGTATAGAATTATTAAATGCAAAAACCTCTAATTAATTCAAAATTAGAAGACAAAACTATATAATTACGTCATAATTTCCTATACATAGTGTTACCTTCTAATTAACGTAATATAATAAATAAATATATTTATAACAATAGAAAAATATAATAATAATATGATACGTGTGATAATTGTAGCGATTGTTTAAAACAGATTCACGTCGAAAGCGACACAAAGGAGTGTATTTAATTAACATTAATAATGTAACTTATACGCATCAATATCTGTCGCGCCGTTTTACTCTTAAAACCTTAGACAAAAAAGCACGCGCGTATTTTCCAGAGCTTTGTACGCCGGCTCTCCCTTTGTGGCCCTTACTCTTTACGATCTTACATGTGCATCTGCATATACATGTGTATACATATATGTAGAGATCCTTATTCCGATATAAAATACAAAATATCTCACAAAGTATTTACTTATCGGAAAATTTTTATTTGTAACAAAGACGTTTTCCAAGCTAGCGGAAAGTAAGATAGCAAAATTATGGCGAGTGTTACAGTAAATATTTTATGTAGATTCGCAACCCCCTCCTCCCACTCCCCGAGAAGCAGAGTTGGAACGCATTATTCATCGGGCGGTTCGGTCGGCGCGAGCTTTTACGGATATCACCACTTCAATTAACAAAAACAAACGTTTATTGTGCATCGCGAGTAATTGTTTTCAATGCCTAGATAATATATTTCCATGCATTATTCTTATCGCCAATTCCCGAAGTAACGCTCCTCCTTTCTCACTGCCGAAATCAACCCTCCCCAACCCTGCCGCTCGCCGTAATGCCATTTGCTTCCTCGCAACGCTCCCCTATCCCCGATTATCGGAGCTCATTCTATCGATGCCAACCGCGTTGTACTCGGAAAATACAGCAAGCTCCTGAGCTCGCTTATAATATTCCTTCTTTCAGCCATTTGTAGTGCACGCTCTCGTTTCCGAGGATCGTAAACAGAATGTCTAGGATACGCAAATAGGAAGATTCAAGAATCCTTGTGCTTCCCCCTGGATGCAAGACGCTTGTCATTCTGGATTTCAAAAGATTCAGAAGATTTTAAAAATTTTAATAGCTTTACTTTTACGGATTCTGCAGTCAATTATTCAAAGACATTTCCTACTAATAATCCCGAAATTAAAAATTTTCGAATTCAAATTTTAAACATAGATTCTAACGGAAAATTTAACAAACTTAATTTTAAAGATGAAAGAATCAGAAATCTCATTAATGAGAGGAAGAAACGTTACATAGAGAATGTCACGAGAATAATACAGATATTGTATAAAAGTTCGAAAGGATTGAAGCGGTCTGATACAAAGAGTAATAAAGTCGGAGCAGCGATGAATGAAATTTCGAGGATGGTTGATTTAAAAGTGATTTTGGCTTAAAGCGATGTCTGAGCATAGATTTTCATAGATTGTTTAATAAATCTAATCTCAAAGATAAAAGAATCAAAAACCTTATTTATCGCGATCTCTGCTCGAAAAAGTAACGTTATATAGAAAATAATATACAGATACTGTATAGAAATTGAAAGGGTCTGATACAAAGAATAGTAAATCAGGTAAGCAATAGGAAATGAAATTTCGGAGATGGTTAATTTAAAAATATTAACACTGATTTCAGTTTAAGGCTGAGATGTTTTATCATAGATCTTCATAGATTGCTTGATAGATTCAATTTCAAAGATGAAAGAATCTTATTAATCACGATCTCTGTTCACAAAAGAAACGTTACATAGAAAATAATGTAGAGATACTGTATGGAAATTTGAAAGGATCTGATACAACGAATAATAAAGTCAAATATAAATAGCAGGAAATGAAGTTTCGGAAATGGTTGCTTAGAAAATATTAAACACTGATTTCGGTTTAAGGCTGAGATGTCGCAGCATAGATTTTCACAGACAGTTTCAACAGATCTAATCTCAAAGATGAAAGAATCAGGAATCTCGTTAGTGACGATCTCACAATCAATTGAAAGAAGGAACGTACGTAGAAAATGTGAATGGTATAAAGACGTTGTGTGGATATTCGAAGGGGCTGAAGAGGTCTGATACAAAGAATAGTAAAGTCGGGTAAGCAGCGCGGAATGTAGCTTCGAGGATGGCTGATTTAAAAGCACTAAACACTGATTTCGACTTAAGGCTGAGATACAACCACAGCTTTTCGCGGTCGAAAGCACATCCGGTGATTTAGAGAGGTCCGAGAGCGGAAATCCGACGTTTTTCACGGCGGGGAAACTTTTGTAATGGCGGCGATAGCGGGAGTCTTCGTTTGTCAGGCTGGCGTCGCGTCCGCCCACGCGTATATCTCTTCGTTACGGCGCGACTATTATTGTAAGGTACAGTCTCGTCTTCTCGTGGCCGCGCGAATGAATCCTGTTCACGGGAACATGTCCCCGTGTCCACCCTCGCCCGCGAAGAAATTGGATTTGTTTCGTCCCGAAATTGCAGCCGCGCTAAGAGAGATTAGTTATTTCGCCGTCTGTGAACTTGCAATGAGTTGGATTATTAGATGATGTGGCGTCGGGATTTAAAGAGTTATACATTTTAAAATTGAGACGTTTCTTCCCGACGTTACAAGAAAATCGTACTCTACGAATGAACGTCCAGATGTTCAAATATGTTAAATCTAATTTTAGGTTTCGATCACTTAATATTCAGGACATAGCCAATGAGATCGTTTAATACGAATTTAAATATTTCATAAATTAATTTGCAGAGATGCTTTTATATTCAGGGAAAGAGGGAAACCAAGAGAGAGAGAGAGAGAGAAGAATAAGGGAGGAATAGAAACAGACTTACAGATAAAATGATTAAAAATGTAAATGTCCCGATAAATCCAATCATTCCAAGAATCTTTCCTATCACGGATATAAATATTCAAGAAAGTGAATATTCATGAACTTAATAGTTCAGGTATCACGGAATCGGAATTTAATGCTTCAACAATTTCCAATCGTTCTGAAAGGTGTTCCTGTAACGCAGGAAATCAACAGATCTATTTCCTCCATCATATAATCTTAATTAACTAGCGTGTCTAGAGGGCATCTGGTTAAATAATTAAACCGCGGTAAAGCTGGCGAGTGTCTGCGGGTCTTCTGTCTGCGGGATCGCGCAGATTTAATTCTAGTCTTTTGCCGAAAATTGATCTAAATTTTATTAAACCATTAGAAATATTGCGCTGTATTCTAGGACAGCCAGCAGTTGGGCAGGAAAACTGGGTTGTCCGCAAGTGCAGGCCGGGAGATTTGTCACGTCGTAAATCGGATCACCGTAGAACTAACGATTTTGCCGATACCCAAAGAGCGTTTCCACGTTCGCGGTCGGGCGTAACTGACTCGGTATCGAGATTTAGGTTTATACTATGTTAGGCCGACGTCTATCGACTCAATGATCCACTCCACTTCCCGTAAGATAACACCTCTCCAACTCGACGAAAATCGGCTCTGTTGGCTATCACATTGACAAAATTCTTGTGAAAATGAGATATAAAGATTGGGGAGTCTCGAAGAAGATTATGGTAGTAAAATATTTATGCGCTCTGGGAAATGGAATCTTTAATTTTTCGATTTTGCATTGAGGTTTATCTGTATGTGCCTTAGAAAAAAGTACGTCTCTTTGTTTCGATTTTTAAACGTTCAAGTTCTCGAAAGGTTGGAATAGATTTCTTATAATTTTAGATACTTTTATCCTGTTAATGCCTTTTCCTTTATATTAAATTCTTACTTAATTTAATAGATAGCGATAGCTGCAAAACGGTCGACACTAAAAAGAATGGAGAAACTTTGCAGAGGAAGAGAAAAGAATGAGGGGAGTGTCATTAAGCCAACTCCTTAAGAGACTCTCCGTTTACCTTTTTATCCGCGAATTAAGTTAATTTTTTAATATGCCCAGTGAAACTTACTTCGGTATCCTCCTGGCGTTTCTCGTGTTAGTCTTCCACCTTTTGTTTTCTGCCTCATTTTCTTGTCGCCACTGGTGGAATCCTTTGAAGGGCCATCAGCGGGCTCGGTAACCGTCATGAGGATTTCCAAGGACACCTTTTACGACGTCGCCGGATCAGCTTTTAATTAATGTTGGACGCCCACGATCCTCGGAAGATTCTGTCTGAGTTATTAAACCTTTTCCTACCCTTAAAACCCTTAGCTGTACGTCCAGACCGCATTAAAGACGTGCATTCTTGAAAGATCTACTGTAAAAATTTTTACTCCAATTTAAAAAATAATAATTCTCATGAAATAAAAAATATCACTATTTTTCCATCCTACATAGTCTATGTACAATATATTGTAACAGTATATTTATAAAATATAATTTGGAATGTATATAATAGTATATATTTAATATTATACTCTATAAATTTAAACCATAGATGTATAATATTATATATTGTATTTTATAAATTTAAGTGTCTATTAAATGTTATTAATTGCAACGACTATCATTATCTAATATTAATTATTGTTCGAGTTCTCTTTTAATCTAGTTTATAAACAATTTAAACAGTTGGTTTAAATATTGTGGTATCTTTTCTTTGCTAATTTTGAAGATTATATGGTTGGTAAATAGATATTAAGATAAAATGCAACGTAGCGACGCGACGGTGTGGTGTGGACAAGAAATGGTTTTATGGAAATTAAAAGTTGTCCCAGAACCCTTTTTTTCTTCTCTCTCTCTCTCTCTCTCTCTCTCTCTCTCTCTCTCTCTCTCTCTCTCTCTCTCTTTCTCACCCTAAGTTGTATATCAGGAGAAGGTATAATATAAAGTTTCTGAGACATCTTTATAAATATGTGAACTGTGTAAGGTTCTTGTAAAATAGAGTAAAACAAACCTTTTCAAATGGGAATTGTAAATAATTTTAATTATAAAGAATACGTTTAGAATTATTAAACTGTCATCTGTATCGTCGAAATATGCCGTATTTGCATAGTTTTCAAGTTGATATTGAAAGCTCGAAATAAAAAAGAACTGTTATATATTTTTGTAGAAAAGATACTAAACGTCTTTATGTTGTAAAATTGAGAAAGAAAATTCTAAAGTTTTCCTTAAGAATGTATGTCAATCTTGCAAACACATAACGAAAAATTGTACGACAACATCGCAGTGTATTATATTTGCAAGAAAAAAAGTAATTCTTCTCTAGCTGAGCGCAGCAATTGTTTGCAATGTAAACAATTCGTATACAGGAATAGTATGAGTATGGAAGTATAGGCAGAAATTGCGGTTGTGACAACCACATTCGAGAAGGTGGAGTGCAACCTGATAAATAATTCAGCAATCAATTTACACAACTTCCCGCCGCAACGACCGAACAGTTTGCATTAGCATTCGACAAGTCACTCTACAAGACTTTGATTTTGTTTCTAGCGCGCACGTGGTCTGCCTCGATTACGTCCAGGATGCGCCACTCAATTTTTGCCTTATCTGAAAGTTAGTATTACCGCATAATGTGGAGTGGCGACTAAACTTTACACTAGTTTACTAAAATAGAAAAAGCACCCCCCTCCCCCCAACGCACACGCAACTCAAAATATATATTTCCATAATATACATAAGAATATATTATCCATAATCCCCTTTCAAAATACGCACACGTGTTAGGACACAAAAGAATCTATCGAAGAATAGCTGAATAAACTGAAACTCCTCTTTTAAAGTAAACTCTTCATCCTGTCTTCAGTTAAAATCAAAAAAAGGTTTCTCCATTGATATTACTTGAGTTAATTAAGATTCTTATTCGGATCATTTGAAACACTGTAGCGTAAAAGTTTCGTAAAAATTAGGCGGGGTTCTGAGAGAAGTAAGAGTAAAAAGTATTACCTTTTCCTTTCAGACACGGGAAATTTTCTGTGGACTCATTATCTCCAGTAATGAGTCCGTTGCTGTTTCAAGGATTATTTTCAAAACGCTCCGTTGAACTTAATATCCTCTTAATGTAGCGCGCATCGGTTATTACGAAACTTTCCGGCGGCGACATAAATCTTCGCGTTTAATAACTATCGCATGTGAAATCGCCGAATTAGTCAACGTGGATAATATCCTAATATTCACGGTATGTTAATGTAGAATGTAATGGCTATACTCAATAACGTATCGCCAAATACCTCAAGCGTATTGATAATTAATCGTGCCTAATAGAAACTTCACTGCTTTGTGCATTTGAATGAACATTAATCGAGTAACTACAATTAGTACATTTGATAATTTTCATTAGTATCAGTTGTGTGCGGAAGAACTAGTAAAATTGCAAATTTAAATAGATGGGTTCGTTTGAATTGCGACACGCGAAGTTTACTATTTTATTGGACGAGTGTTGTTTCATTACAGTTTTATTGCATTTGAATTAGTATCTTCTCTAAGCTAAACAATTATCTAAACTGGAACAATCTCCAAACTACACTACATAAGCCAGGCTGGCCAATCGATATAAGTATCGTACTCGAACACATGTATCAACATGTATCAAACTTTTAATCACCCATCGCAGATATAGGTCAAAAACTTACTATGCAGTACGCCATATGGTACGTGTGATAGAAACTGATTTAGCATTATGTTATGCACTACTAGTTTGATACTATTTTTAAAACTGAAAGTGGTCTCCAGAGTATTTTCTAATGCGCGATTTACAGTTGGTACGAATATTTCTTCGAATCTGTCGACGTGAAGTTACAATGTAGCTTCGTTCAAACCAATCCTTTGTGGAAAAGAGTGTAATATATCTCCGTTTGCAAGATCTTTCAATTGATTTAAAAGAAAAATCGACGATATTGAAAAAAATGCCGATGAAATTACGCGCACGGAGCTCGCAATATCGCTGAAACATGTGGGAGGAAATCCTAAGAGAGAAGATACGAAGGAGCTAATGGATTTAACAGAATTCGAAGGACTTTAGCTAGAACATCCGCTTCGTGAACGGCTGAACTTTACGCTTGGACGCCGCAAATTGCGTTAGTTTCGTTGCCTTTGTTGTAACGCTAGCGCGCTGGAATTAACCGAGTTAACGTTTATTATCCGCTAGTGACGACACAATATTCGGTGTTTATCGACTTTTCCCCCGGCGACCAGGTGAGCCGCGGTGTAACGCAGGTCTAGGCAAAATATCGACGTTGGATCCTCCCGAAAGGATCGCGCGCCGCAACCGTAATAGAATTTTCCGGGAACGGCATCATAAAAGACCCAGCCGGATCCTTCGGGATCGCCAGGGCGAAGGATACAGGGCCCGTCGAAAAAGTATAGTATCCATTGGGATAATTTGATATTCGAGATTCGGGCTCGAAAAGCTTTAATGACGTTTCCAGAATTCCAAACTTATTTATGTCCTGAAAGACTTACAGGGGGGGTTTGCGTTTCTTCTAAAAATTTAAACTAATTCGTGTTTTAATAAACTATTAACTTCTTTAAGTGATTTATATTATCTTTGACGATTAGATAGTAATCAATGCGGAGGAGCTTTCACATGTAGTTGTTTTGTTTCGTCAGTTTTCGATTGGCTTCTGACGAATTATAGACTATAAGACCAGAATGCATTCAAGGTCTAGTGTACGCAATTTGTAAATCTATGAGAGTAACTTTTAACTTCAAATAACATAAAAATGAACATAATATACAAATTTGTACAATGTAAACAATATTACACTTTTACATAAAAACTACTTATAAGGAAACTTTTCTTTAATTTTTTTTAATTTTTCGGTAATTGTATTATTTTTAAATATAATTATTCAAACGCTTGACATTATAATATCTAAAATAATATAGAAGCTTAATAAATTATAAATTATTTCTTTCTTATCTCAAAGTAATATTGCTACGCAATGTACAAATGTGTACAATATTTAACTGTACTACACTGAAACAAATTCTGGTTAAAAACGAATAAAAAAAATCTTGTAGAATGATCAAATATTCTGGTTATTATAAGTTTTATAAAGTATTCAGTTTTATTACGATAACCAGAATTTCTATTATAATAACCAGAATATTTGATCAATCCTACAGGCTTTTCTAATTCGTTCGTTTTTAACCAGATTTTTTTCAGTGTATATTTACATAAAAATTATTTATAAGATTTCTCTTCAATTTAAAAAGTTGTTGAGGAAACGTATTATTTTTAAGTATGATTATTCAAGCGCTCGGCGTTACAGTATCTGAAATAATATAGAAGCGCAACGGTACAAATTATCCTTTCTTTACAAATTATTCCTTCCTTATTCTGAAGCAATATTGCTACGCAAGAAACGAACGGCGGCAGTATTGTCTGCACGTCGCGTTACGGACTTGAAATCCCTCCCCCCTCCCCGTTTCCCCAAGAGATTACGCGAGGGTCATAAAAATTTTGATGTCTATCCGCGAGACAAGAAGAAGCCAATCCTCTCGGCACGGAGGAGTAAAGCTCCTCGCCATTTTCTCGACTTCTCTCTCTCTCTCTCTCTCTCTCTCTCTTTCTCTTTCTCGGTATCTGCGTGCGCACGAGCACGATTCTGCTCCGCCGCAGAAGCTGGCGAAGAGCAAACGCGCGGACTCGTTCTCGGACGTTACGAGGATTTGCCAGTAACTCGGAGGGAGGGTCGAGCGCACGAGGAACTCTAAAGGATCGCGGATGGTCAGCTTATGCGAGTTTATCGCAGCGGAGACACACGCGAAGTTGGAAACATCATGCCGTCCGCGTCGCAACGAGGCGCCGCCGGTCGTAAAGTTTTCGGGGACGGAACGCCGCTGAGTCGCGAGGAAGATATGAAGATTCTATTGCGCTTTACGCGACAGTAGAAATTGTCGGACATTTTATCTCTCGCGCGGTATAATCAAGTGCCATTAGATTTGGCGCGATCAAACGGCGAACTTCTTCCGCGCGCGCCGACTGACGCGGCAATTCGATTCTTTGCGCGATTCTCTCCCCGAGACAAATGACGGGGCAGGACTCTCGGTTTCTTCGTCGCGACAGAAAAAGAGCTCTTTCTTCCTGAATCACTCGAGCCGTAAAGTAAATCTTTCCATCTGCAGGATTGCGCACAAGTCCGACAATACTGCTGTCCTATATTTCCGTTCCATCGCCCGGTAAGACATAGGACGATGCTTTAGTCCCCGTGTCCTCGCCAGAATGGACAAGTAAATCTTCCACGCTCAAGGTCGCACAAAAGCGGGAAATACACCTCGCGCGTGGCTTTCGCCCCGACGATCGACCGCGAAAAATAGCACCTGTCTGTTCTCCCTCATTGAGAATTCCTTCGTATTTCTTGCGTCAACAGCTTTGCGAACCGTCTTCCTTGTGTAATTCCTCAATTGCACGTACTACACGTAAAAAAATTATTAACCAAGGAAGCTAAACTATAGCGGTTCAAATGTTTCATTAAAATATGGACAGCTAATGTCGTCATTACCAAAGCTCAATTTTTTAGCTGTTAAATTTTGGTGCTACAGTAAAAAATATAGGCTGTCGGAACCAAATAACGTTTAGATAAATCCATTATGTTAATTTCTCCTCGCTGTAATAACTGAATCGAATGTTCGAATTGAATGTTCAATTTTACGTAAGATAATGAGGAATAGCTGCTACTTTCTTAGCTATTTATATTGAAGAACATTTTCAATGTCAGCTAATAAAATTGTATTTCATAACAAATGTATTTTATTTTTAACAGCAATTTTACAGCAAACTCTGAACTAGTTAATGACACTTAGCTAATATTACTGAGTTATTTTGTTGCGTGTATCTTGATAATCTGCCATGTGAATTTATAAACGCGCGAGTACTTCGGTATCTTGATCCTACTCTCATCCGCTCTAGAAGTTTCTCCGTTTCTGATACATAGTTATCCTTCACTTGAGATAAAGATTGCTCAATCCCGCTGGCAGACACAAGGATGCACCGTAAGACCGAATAATATCACAGGATTTTCGTAAGTCCTCCGGTATGGAAGGACGCACTCGGCTCGGGCTATACTGCCGAGGAGATATATTACCGTCTACTGTCTTCTCTGCTATCAACGAAAGCGACATAAGACCGGGAAACGTCGGATTCCCACGTATCATCGCGGACGGATAAATTTACTCAACGTTCTGTCAGCATGGAAAGAAGGACGACGCTGTTCCAACGATGGATCGGAAATGCGATGAGACCAAGAATCGACAAATCTCACATCGCGTATTGCTCTTATACTTCCGGCATACAAAGCACCGTCAGATTTGTATTGCTTTTCTTACTGATATCGTATACTTTAATTTTCATTAATTATGCTATTAATATGCAATCTTTCCATTTTAAATCTCCTACGTTAAATTCTTTACAGCGATTTAAACGATTCTTATTAATGTTGAAAAATTTAATCACACTGAAAAAAATTCTGATTAAAAACGGACGAATAAGAAAAATCTTATAGGATTGATCAAATATACTGGTTCTTATAAGTTATATAGCATTGAGTTCTATTATAATAATCAGAATTATAACAACCAAAATATTTAATTAATCCTACAAGATTTTTCT
>VBVQ01002453.1:0-24842 GCA_011636635.1 Tetramorium simillimum | reverse complement strand
CAATATAGATGATTGAGATTAAAATTATACACACATATATATATATATATATAAATTGCAATTATGCATAATATTTTACAGAAAAATATACTGATTTCAAGAATAATATACATGAACTGTTTCCAACAATTTACGACACAAAATTCTTAAGTTTTGAACTGAGAGATATTCTCAAAACAGATGGTAATTATTTATTAATTTGTAAGATTGTAGGAGAATATAGAAACATATTAAGTACATTCTTTTTCTTTTCAGAAAAATGGAAACGTAACGGTCTAAGTGCTCTAGTCAATTATTTTATGGAAGACCGAGGAAAACTTATAGTATTAGGATCACCTACCATTGAACTCGCAACAAATTCAAACGAATCAAATGGTAGATATATAATTTTTTCTTTATATTCTATCTAATATTGTTAATTTATGAATTATAATTATATTTTATAGTATAAGTTTTATACTATATTTTTTATAATACGAAAAAAATCCAATTTTAGATACTATCTCCTCTAAGAAATATCATACTGCAGGATGGGATGCTTACTTTGCTGGTTACATATTTATTAGAATAGCTCATATATTTGCCACCAAACGTTATGGAGAGTGAGTTATATATTACATGTACAATAAAAATCAATTTTTATTTTTGACATATTTAGTAAACATATATTTTTTATTCTGTCTTATAATTTTAGAAGTTTAACTTCAAAGAAGTTTACACATACAGAATTAATGAGTAGCGTAAAAGGCTTTGCAAATTGTGTAAATATCGTACGCGGCGATACGTCATACTTGGTAAGAAAAATACGAAGTATTTTAACAATAAATATATTACTTTGCAAGAAGACTATATATTATTTTTTCACAAAGAAAAAATTAATTTGCTAGAGATTTGATGGACCTGAACCTAAATCGACTCGACCAAAATGGCTTTATGTGAAAACGTTAACATCAAAACCGATAAACACCTCACAGGTATTATGTTTAAATTTTGCACATAATATTGCAAATACAGTAAATTTAAGATTCAAACACGTATTTTGCATATCACAGTATATGTAAGATGAATGATTCTTAATCAGTCTGTATGGTTGTGAAATATTTTTCCAGATAGCTGAAAAAATGTCGAAGTTTGGCGCCGTTGACGTAAAACAATATGCACCGAAGCGCGTGTTAGTTGCAGTAGCAAATCATGGAAGGTTAGTAATCTATACTTTATATCAAATTTTCTTTTGTTTATAATAGGTTTTATGTTCTACATTACTTATATAAATAACGGGAAACGTCATTATTACACAAATTTTGAGTGTATGAGAAATAGGACGCAACTTTATACATATATTGAAAAACGGTTGCTGCCAACTGCGTCCGATTTCAAGATATGTATGAAAATACCATAATTCTGTGCTGTAGAAAAACGCGAGAAATTAAATCTTCTGATCAACCCAAAAACTATATTCAATTTTATTCTTCTACAAATCGAATAAATATAAATATTAAATATATAATTATACAAAGAAAGAAGAGAAATTTGTAATAGTGTGAAGCTGCTTCGATGCAAAGTAGCGGAACTATTTTGGATACTCTTCAAGGGCAGCCGCATATATTCACTAACGTACCACACAAAATGTGATTTTAGTGCACCTTTCTTATCCATATGAAACAATTATATTGCAATGCAAACTCGTATGTTTTCTTCTTTATTGAGTTAACTTCATACATATATACAACATTTAGAATATAATTGAGAAAACTTTATATTAATTTAGTATTTAAAAAATGTGATTTTCTGAGTTATTATAAAACAAAAACAACTTTATAAATAACTTAAATTTTTTTAATTTTAATATTTCTGAAGAAGTGATAATTATTTTTAAAAAGTTATTGAGAGTCTGATATCAAATAAAGAAATTAAAGGAACTAAAAATAGCAATCAAAAAGATGACTCAATATAAGTATGTTATATCATTATATTTAAAATATTTATTCAAAGACTTTGCGATTGTGAGGGAATCGATTTCATAATTAACAATGTTACATCAAATTATTACAGCATTTCGTAATGGCGAATCGCAGTACACGTTTGACTTGAGAGTTTATTTTTCCAATCTTGTTGTACGATCGATCGATCGACTGCGCGCGTTTGTCTAATTCAGATAGTCTGAAAACACAAACCGTCGAATATATCGCTAATTCAGTAAATCTATTACAATCGCTTGTTTTGCGGAGAGCGTGTTGAGATCGCGAACGCGTTAAGTACTTTGCGTCCGTTTAAACACTGCAGGTGTTCGCACAACACACCCTCGTAAATTTCAGTTTTTTTATCGATGAAATAAAATATTTTGTACACTGCATTCATTGATCTGTCGTCACGGATCACATTTGATAAATTGCGCGTTCTCTGTTATCACTCTTGAGAGTATCAAAATTTTTCTCCTTATCTCTAAAACAATTTGATAAGAAAGCACTTGAAATATTCACTTCGCAATGTTTTCGCACAGAAAGTAATCCTCGACATTGCTCGCTCGACATTGAAACTAAAAAATAAATTATCTCATGGAATGTGAGTAAACGCGTTTTATGACGAAATTTTTCCTAATATGACAAATAATTGATTCGATGCCGTCATATTGTACACGTAAGATTTTCTTCGTCATTGGCACCATTCCCGTCTTTATGTCGCTTTTACCAACGAACTTTTGCGGATATATTTACAGCGCTTATTA
This sequence comes from Tetramorium simillimum, assembly GCA_011636635.1. Classification (NCBI taxonomy): domain Eukaryota; kingdom Metazoa; phylum Arthropoda; class Insecta; order Hymenoptera; family Formicidae; genus Tetramorium; species Tetramorium simillimum. The sequence goes on along the minus strand of VBVQ01002453.1, from coordinate 22,117 downwards.
AAAGACCGCCACTGTCTACACCAGCGTGTACATTATTATTAACGATCTATTATTACACTTGATGTGGCACACGTGTGCAACTTTTGTCACGCGAAATTGGCTTAACGCGTTATTACGTTTATCTCGTCGAGCGGGACGATCAGGTTTGTTGGACACGTTCTCGTTTACAACGCAACGATCAAAAACGATTTCCTTAATCGTTTTGCAGCGCACGGGACATATTACAACACTTCAAGCAAAACAAGGAGCTGTACGTAGTGCCATATAATCCGATTCGGCATTCACCCTCGGTTCAACTTATCCTATGGTACGTATAAGAATCGGTAATTAGCAAGAGTTTTATACGCATGATAATTTGGCATGAATCCCGTGAACAAATTGTCTTTCGAAACCGGACGCATGAAACAGACATATCAGTCTGTTTAACTTATTTAAAGTATCTTGTGCATTTCTCTTTATTAATGATTTACAGCATTTATACGTATGTAGAAGAAATTCGATTTTCAGTATTCATTGTTTTACAATTCGTATATGTTAATTACGTTATAAAGTCTCAATATGTCTCGGAAGTTTTTTTTATTTGCAAGTAACTTAATCTTTATTCGATAAAATGTTCTTTCTACATTGATTTTACAATCTTCATGTATTATAAAGAGAGAAATTAAATGTGCTTTAAAATTAAATATTTTTCATAGAAATAATTTCTTCTATTGAACTTTCATGATCTCGTATTATAAAGTCAAAATATATTTTAAAGACGGAGATACTTGGAAGTCACTAGTTAATTAGTCAAGAAATTTACTCAGTAATTTAAAAACTGAAACATTAAAGCATAATTTTGTGATTTTTTAAAGAAAATTTGGAGGTTTGTTTGAGCATCAACATATTTAATATAAAAGAAGCTAGTGTGAAAATCAATTAGCTGTTCGTAGCCGCGACAAAATCCGATGATTCTGGGATATCTCTCTTCTATACATTGACTTCGAAGCACCTCGCGGTGTCGCAATTACGATTTTAGTCGCCGACACGTTAAAACCGATCCGATCTCTATTAGTGGCGAATTGCCGCTGAAGCCATTACGTCAAAGAAATTAATGGTTCCCGATTGAGTTGTGTTTGCGAAGTCTCTAATTACCGTAGATGCAGAAGCTGCGACTCGCGTTGCCAATTGTTGCGAAGGCATTAACGAATGATCTAGATGATCGTTGCATTACCTAACGTTTGCGGATGAAAGAGTTTGCGTACCTTCTCGTTTTCCTGGCTATCCCAGTTACGATCGATATATCAATCCGCGCTGATCATTACCGCATTTTAAGCGCAATGAAAATGCTATATTTAGATCATCAATCCGTGCCGTTTGCATTCGCACTCATGTGCCACGTAATGAAGTTCTTTGAATTTATGTAGAAACTCGATGCTCATTGATTTTCATAATTTTTTTTCCGCGATGCAAGTTTTCCTCGAATAAAACTTTCGTCCAACATATTATCGTCAAATTTTATTTTACTGACGAAAGAAAGAGTACATAATTTGAAATGAAATCCTTTCAAAGCAGGATTTTGATTATGAAATTATTCGTATAAATTAAAATATTTAAATTTTAATTTTATTTGTTGATTTTTTTATTGTTATATAGATGTAATAATGCGATATATTTGTTTATATAAGTGACTGATTTTTTGTTAACTATAGGAGCAGTATAGTTGTTTCCGGTGGGATTTTCGCGTGGGTGCTGCATCAAAAGTTTCAAAGAAGCTCTTAAACAGACTGTAAATATTTTTAAGATATAATAGGGATTTTATGTTAAATTATGAGAATATATTGACTAATTGAAAAAAAGATACATATAATTTAAGATGTGTAATGAAAATAAAATACATTTTTTTATAATAGTAAGAGATAAAATATTGCTGTGTTTCTATAATATATTATTTTGCGTGTCTTTTTGTTGTCTCCGATTTGCAGCCAGGATTTCTGAGAACATCGACTCCAGGTTGGCGAACGTATCTATCATCAAAATTAAGATTGGCGGATCTGAGATACTTTGCGTATAAAAAGCTATTTGCGACGTAAACAAGGCTATTTGCCGTTCTGTCGAATTAAGAGAGCGGAACATAAGGCGGTACGGGTCCGAGATGCAGAAACGACAAGCATTTTACGCTCCACCGCGATGCCTGTCGCCATTCTGTTTAAATTTAAGATTCAGCTCGGGTGCGGAATCTTCGCGGGAGTTGTTATTATTATGACTCGTAGCGAGAGCTCGAGAGTTCTAAGTCGGACGGAGGTTGAAGCTCGAATTTTCGTATCGAGCAGGAAGTGCTCCTCTGTTCTCGCTTGCCAAAGAGACACTTTTTTTTCCTTTTTGAAAAAAGCTTAACTATCCCTGCCGCGATCACAAGCCGTCGATTGCCACGCACGTCCATCAGTCACGTTCTTGTTCCCTTGATGTTCTTCCTTTCGTTACCGCCCAACCGTCCCGGATAATTATATGTTAGGATTCCCTCATGCGTGTTTTCCGCAAGACTTTTCTTAGTAATGCGTGGGAATATATCCGCGAAAGAAAATGAGACAGATTTCTCGTGAAACTATACTTCGTTGTCCAATATCAGACTCTAAAAAAGTAAGACTATGATTTTACTGTAATATTGCAAAAAATACACTTATCTTCAGTAAAAAGGTTTTTTTCCATTTTAGCGTTGGAGAGAAGGATAGTATAATATAATAAACATCGATATTATATTTTTAACATGCCTTTATTTGTATATCTCTATTGAAAGATATGAAAAACCGTCTCTGAACATATTTCTTTCAAAGTATCCATTGCTATTTCTAGGTGTTGAAAGTAAAGAATTGGAGAGTGAGAGGCACCGATTAAGCTACCGGGCGATGCATTTCCCGATCAAAGTCCGTAGTTTATCTGCTCCTGAGGAAGAACCACGCCGATATCTCCGCAAAAGTTTTCTCTGGCCGTTACCCAAGGCCAAAGCACTCGAAATAATGCGGCAGCAATTTGTGTAGGCGTGCGGCCGGACAGTCAGCTTGGTCGCGCTGGTATCCGATGGCAGGTGGATTCAAGAGAGTGGTCCATCCCTCCTCCTCTCTCTCTCTCGTTCTAGTATCGCGTAGATGAGGTAAAGGTCGCCCGTATGGGCTCGGGCCCAGGGCTACGGAATTGGGTTAATCAGACTGTGAAGATCAGACTCAAAATTGATTAATATTCGCGACGCAATCGTATTCGATATGATCTCGAAGTAAGACGAAAACTGGAGATTAAGATTGCCTATATACAAAATCGTAAACATTTTTGGGCATTCGATGAAAGATGTAATCTCTCTTTTTTTTTTCGCAACGGACTATGATTATTTGTTGTAAGGTTTGACATCGCAAAAAATCATTGTTACGTTAAAAAATGTATGCTTTAACAAATTTACAGCTAATTTTCTTATAACTGAAAATTTGATGTATGTGAATACCATTTTAACTGATCCTTGAGTTACAAATATGTGTGTGAAGGAGAGCGAGACCTTACATTACATAACAGACTAATTTCTAATGCGATTGATTTAATAATTAACGTTTCTAGTTCATTGTTAGATAATTATGTATTTTATTGTCTCTTAATGTTATTTAATACTATTTTATAATTTAACGATTTAACGGGTCGAAAAAAAATCGCATTGAGATATTAATCTCATGCAGTTCCACGTACGCAAATGCAATTCTGGCGAACGATCAACGTGTACAAATACAGAAAATATAACGGCGTGGGTGGACAACATTTCTCAAACTTATAAAAACGGTACTGGATCACGACACACGTAAACACGTTTGGCAGTCGTATGTACACATGCACGCCGGCGCTTGCTGTGAAGTTAAAGTCCATCGGCGATCTCCTAAGAGGTTCTTTAACATTCCGGAACATTTATCATGCAATTATACCACTGCAAGATTCACATCATTGCAAGATTATTATGTCATATAAATTTTATTTTATCATCGTTATAATTTTCCTACATTCTTATGTACATTAACTAACTTTAACATCGATTTTTATACATGCATTTCATGTTTTATTAATGACACGCTGAATATTATTTAAAAAAATTTTTTGTTTTGATATAAAATTTTTTTAACTTAAACTAATGATTAATATTTTTTAATTGTTTTATTATAATGATTTTGTTTGCCATTATGATTTTTTTGAGTGTTGTAAAATTTTTAATTCAATTAATCATGGAAGTATCTGATATCGAATAATAAAAAAAATTTGCGGAGTATCGAGAAAAAATTGATACCAAATTTGTCGAGAATTACGTTTAAGGAATGAAAAGGATGAATCAGGAACATCTCGCATAAAACGATTTGTCTTAATGTATAACGTGCAGAACGACGACGAATCATCAATTCAAAGTGGGACAAAGCCACGAGTATTAATGGAATTTCCCCGAGAATTGGCTGCCGCCCGGCAATGTCGAGTCTACCAAAAGCAACGCGAGTCTATCCCCTTCGAATACCGTTCCTCCACTTCCCTCGTTCCTCTTTATCGTCACATGCACGTTACGCGTATACTTTGTCTTCGTCTCTAGCTTTTTTTCCTCTTGCGCTCTCTCTCTCTCCACCTCGTTTTCTCTCTCCCGCGACGAGCTCGTTACCGCTCGCTTGCCGCCCGTAAAATCGTATCTCGTGACTGCCAGAAATATGCTCTGCGAACCTACCTATCCGTTCGCCTTCACCTATCGGTCCGGTGCCGTTCCCAGGACGACGGAGGAATATCGCCCGGCGACCGTAAAGACGATTGAAAATACTCCGTCGCGAGCTTCTCTCGTCGGTGAATTTTGAAATCCTCACCTCGTCGCCGATGCAGCATCGCGCCGCCTGGCATAGCTTAGCACCTGTCGCACCGTCGCCGACGGCAGTGGAAATAGCCGTTGTGCACAGACCGGAGAGCAACCGCGCCCCAAGTAGTACGAATAAACGTGGGCGCGCCGACGTGTATCCGCCGTTCGCCATGATGAAAGGGGGAAAAAAGCCTGGGCCTTTCGAACCATTCCTCGGCCGTGTTTCGAGGCCACTGATCAAATATTTTGAAAACTATTAAACTATAAAAATTATATATATCATAATACATTAATATATACATATCTCTGTTAAATTATGTATAGTACATATGTATAAATTACATATTAATATTATTTTATATAAAAAAAATACATATAATATTAAGATGATAGTTACCATGATTTGTTAATATATTGATTGACGCGATAAATGTTCTGCTTTGCATTATTACAAATACTTCTAAAACATGAGAAAGGAAGCGAGAGAATTCCCGAAAAGATTTTTCAAATTGAGATAACCATAATCAAGGTAACCGACGCTTGTAATTCCCTTTATATGAAAGCCAGCCATTTATATTTGCCGCTGTATCCACGTATTTTCGAAAGAGATATTATATAATCCGCAGGGAGAGCTACAGCGACGTCTGCTAGATCGCTGTCTATCTTAATCCCGATGTGTTTAGAAAACTAAACGGGCGCAACGGCGAGAACTTGAATTCTCCGCGGTATGCGCCGTCGAACGGGCGATGATGAAAAATCGTATGAGAAAAGAAGTGAGATTAATCCTGTGCTAGCCAGACACACTGGGATTCTCGTAGACGGTCCCAGTCCACAACAGTTTCTTATTCCGAAGTTCTCTCTACGACTATTTCGGTCCATAAGCTGAATCGCGGAAATAGCCTAGCCTAGCCCCTGGCCTAGAGCGTAGGCTTGACCGGCCGTAATAGCGGCTTTCTCAAGGATCCTTCGGGACGTCATGCTCTCGTAAATTGGGTAAATTAAATAAAAGAGCGTAACGGGAGATTATTTTCTCGCCTCCAAACAGGATTAATATGGCACGTTTCTTTGCTGGCAATCGTATTACGCGAATGCCGTTCCGAATTTGTAATTTATGATATATTTATCGCATGGCCGACCAACAATCGACAAATTCCCGAAAATCGTATTGTTCGCAGAAATAATCCCACGTCTGCCGCGAGTCGTAAAATTATTAATACTTCGCATTTATCTTGCTCGACCAACTCTCTCTCTCTCTCTCTTTATTGAATAGAAAGCACTCTTTCCAATCATTTTTGGAAATATTGAAAATATTTCACATACAGCCCCAAGCAGCATTACGTCGCAAGTAGTTACAGCGAAATTATAAAAAATAAATAAATTTATAAAAAAGAGCATTGTGCTAATAACTTTTAAAATTAGTAAAATTCTATTTACACATATTTGAAAATTACGAGAAGCAATAAATTAATAAATACAAAGAATTTTATATGAAATTTTCTCTAAAGGAAATCGATTCGATATTTATCAAGAGATATTACGTATTAGCAATACAAGAAGTCAAAGTTGATTCTCGCCGCATATTTTTATCATCCCCGGCGTGTGCGTAATCGACAGCAGCCCTTGCTCTCGTATTGTCTCGAAATATTCTTCCTTTCATTGCGTAATAATAATACATCTTTCGCGTGCTCTTAAAGGAATGAGCTTACTTTGCCCTTTCCTAATATGGCTTTGATAAACCAATGAAGCACGACACGTACATAGACCTTCCATAAGTATCTATATTTATTACGCAATTAATATCCGATGATTAGCGTATCAAGAAGCGCAGTCTCGGTAAAACGCATCTTTTTTTCGCGCAGGAATTAATTAATTTTTTAATAGTGATTTTTTTTAGCACGTGTGTATATAGAGATAAAAATAGCAAGATATATTTGAAAGTATATACATTCTGAGTTGAAATTCCTTAGAAATGCGGAGAAAGTCAGGGGCGCTAAAAAAATCATAGAATTTTCATATTTGTCCGCAATCTCAAAATAATATTCCCGCATCCCCGGATCACTTTCATATGAATGATCTGTCTGACAGAGATCGGTGATAATGTCGCGACAATGACGTCGCTTCGGGTTACTCGCTATTATCAGGAATCTTGGGTGTCCGATAACTCGCGCCGGCATGGTCGCCCGTACTCGCGTGAGCCCAGCGCCAAGTTCGACCCCGAACGTATCCTTGCGACTATTTTCGCGTTACGTGTTTCGACATGATAGATGAGACTTTTCTGCGTTTCATCGACGTCGCGTCGGACCGCACGGTACCTGCCAAAGATTCCCCGGCTCGGCAGTGGAGAACGACGAATAATTTAGAATCGCGGGCGATACCTGTCGTGCGCGCTTCTCGCAGTTGCTGGGAGATCTTTTTTCATGGAAAACTGTACATACGCTTCTATACAATTATATTTCGGATCTTGTATAAACGTAAAGAGCCTCGTTATCAAGATTAATTATTTCGAATTGTTTTTACGTTTTTGCCTGATCCATCTGAAAAATAACATTTTGGGACTCCTAATATTTCACAATAGCTGCATAAATTATATTTAATACAGAATATATTTAATACAGAAAAGATATTTAGAAAAGATTATTCTTTTAGAATAATATCTTAAGTTTTTCTATTTTTATTCATTTTAAATACATTTATATTCAATTTACATAAAAAGTTATCTCATAAATTTATTTTAAAGTAATATTAACTTTATTAAAATATTTTCGAATTTTAATGAAATCTGTCGTAAATACATTAATAGACATTTATTAAAAGTTGAATATTTTTACAATTATTTTATTAATTCTAAATAAGAATTTCAAATTTAATATTCAATTTCAACAATAAATAAACTGTAGAATTTTTTCTCGATTCTTTTCTCGAATTCAGAGAGATATGTACAAGTTCATTCGCTTAGAACGTCATGCGTCACGCAACAACTGTGACGTTCATAAAGCCGTGACGTTGCCTTCCTCAAGATGGGTACAGACGATCTGAAAATGCAACAGAATTCCTGGCGATGTCAGCACACACATCTCAGCCTTCGTTCATCTGCTATTTTTGCTCTTCTTAAGCGGTTCTTAACGGTGCGTTTGGACATAAGCGTATTAGATCCGCCTGGTAACTTCGATGTTAAGAAAAAGAAAAAAACAAGTGCATATCTTTTCTTAGGTTTAATTTAACATACATGCTTGTGAAACACTAAGATTCTCCAAGTACTGCATATGCTAAACGCAAATAAATCTCTTTCGAGATTTTTTCAGATTTTTTAGGTTGAAGGAATAACCATAAGCTGCTCAATATGCTTACAAAAATTTCTTCCAAACCCCTTTTCTAATGATTTAATATGTCCCGATTTTTTAATCGAATAATGCAAAGAAACTGTCTCTAATGAAAACTATTCAATACATTTTTTATATCTTCAGTAAATAATGAAATTAGAGAGTTTTTTATCCATTTTGTTGAATTTTTACTTGTTACCAGGATTGTTTCCATTATAACAGTCCGCATGCAGTTTTTGCATAGAGAAGATAAATATATATATTGTAGTCATTATATGTCTTTTGTGAAAAATATAAATATGCGCGAAGAGGAATTTTTAATAAGCATTAATATTATATATCAGATGACATTTTACGTGTTTCAGGGCTATTATCAAAAATAACTTTCAAATATTATTTTTATTTGATGTTATGTATTATAAAAAGAGTTGTACATTACGTATTAAATTATTCGCTTTTCTCGATCATATATTTTACATAAAAGACTCCCTCTTCAAAGAACATGAAATTTACGCTTCCTTAAAATAAACATACGTATTTTACGAGATAATTTGACTTTCCAATATAGATTTATGTAAAGTATGTTACATAAAATCGTTTCAATACTGTAAAATACGATGAAGATGTCTCGCGAGGAAGATGCGGATTTGCATCGAAAATGCGACGACATAAACAAAACGCGCGTCTCTTATTTTTAACTACTCTCCTCTTCGTCGTCTACAAAGATCAAATTAAAACAATCTAAGTGACGTGCGTTTCCTGGCCAGTGCCCTGTTCATTAGAGACATTGACAGCTACGCTGTATCTTAGAGAAGAACAACCACGATTTGTCGTAGACCGATAAATTAAAAGTAATTATAGTCGTGCCGACCCCAGATCGTATAAAGCGATCCATTTGGTGTAATGATTACATCACTCATACCGAATAGTGCCGAAATTGCATTCGATCGTAGTTGACCAAGTGCATCGGCACTACAATGGCAAGGTAGGGACCAAATGACTGTTCTCTTCGAGTGGGGACGTGTTGAAAACCGCGATCATGCTCGGATAGAACGAGACACGCGTCTGCCATCGGCATCGTTTCGACGATTCTGACTGATGTCGACTCGTAAATTATTCAAAACGTTCATCCCATCTCCTTTTATTTATTTATTTTTCGTTCGAAAGCTGTGCAAAAGAGATGAATTTTTGTAAACGGAATTTGAAGTTTTTTAATAAATATCAAATAAATTAATGTTTGAAGAACAGTATTTGGAAAAGTACCCAAGTAAAGTGACGTTAAAAGAAGATATAGTGAGAAATCTAATACACTGTAAAAAATTTATGTAAAATTACACCTATTATAGTGGGTAATTCTGAGACCCACTCTAAATTGTAAATTTACAACTAAAAACTGTAAATTTTTATAACGTGTTTATAACTCTACATATAAATTTTGCAAAAATTTCCTAATTAGTTTTTCTTTGAGCAGACACTGTAAAGAAAATTTGCAAATTAAAAAATTATTTTTATTTATGTACTGCAAAATTAAAGAAACACGCAAAAATTTACACCTATTATAGTGGGTCTCAAAATTACATGTACTTTTACATAAATTTTTTACAGTGTAGATCAAAACAGTCATTGTGCTACTTGAATACATAAATACCATGACAGAAATTCTAAAGTTCATTTAGTAGATAATGGTATCAGCTGACAGATAATGCAATCGTGCTAAGGCAGATCACGCGAACAAATTCCCGATTAATAAATCAAGCTGCGCGACAGCGAGGAGTCAATATATCGCGCGCGGGTCAGCACGAGCGATCCCAGAATTAGCGTGGAAATCGCCCCGGAACCATCGGGGAAATTCGCCGATGACAGATCTCAGAGTATTATGCCATCCGAGATGCACACCGCGGTGCACGCGATTGAGCGGCGGGCAGAGCGGCACCGGCGGCACAGGACAGATCGACGGCCATGTAGATGTCGGACTATATTTGGGACGTTGAGCCACGGCTACTTTACTGGCCCAGTTGGCCGTTGATCGGACCCCCGGACCCCCTCTGGCCGACCGATTATTTTTAGTTTAGGTCGCTAGCCGTGCTAGCGTCGGCCCGCGCGCTAAGACCGCCTGTGCATCACGCAAATTGCACACAGGCTGCAAGGCAGGTAACGACAAGCGGCGGCAGCGGCGACGCGCGGCACGGATCGTAGCTAGGCGGCCGTGTTTATAATTAGCTCCAATGTTACTCGTTCAAGATTTTACATAAGTAGGACCGATCTCCGAGTTAACCCTGAAAGCGACGTCGTGCGCGTCATATTCGGCGGCCGAGTCAATCTCTTCCTCGATCGATCGGGACCACCCGTCGCCACCTGAGACCAAGAGATCCCGGCCGAGCGAGCGGGCACGAATAAACACGGGAGTGTAAAACAACTTGCTTCAACGAGCTAATACTTGCGACATTGTTCGCACACTTATTGAAGCAAGTCCGTTCATTTGTGTTTGTTTGCGCTCGTTTGGTTTGGACCCGGTTTGATGCTAACAACAGAAGAGTTAGATGATTGAGAGTTAAAGTGAGAAACTAAGAATGCGAGATTGCAAGATGAGCAATATAAATATTTTACGCTTGAGTAAAAAAGTAAAAATGATGATACTTGATCATTTCATTAATTATATATGTATAAGTCTAAAGGGATAAAGACTACTTGAATATTAATTTGTGTTTATGCAGAGAGATTAAAGAATTTATTGTAATATGCTAATTAAGATAACGTGTAGATTAAAATAACAATTTTATGCTATTAAAAATACATTTCTAATTATCACAATTATATTTTTGTCGTACACACCATTATTAAATGTATCATTTATAGTTAAATAATGATGGATTTCCAGCTATATTAAATCAATAGTGACAAATTTAAGACAGATTACATAATTTCATTCCGCGATCACGACTACAATTATTAGTCCGATAATTTTGATAATAATAATCTTCTAATGTCATTGTTAATATAAATTTATAATTATATACGCGTGGTATTAATTAAAAATGTAAATTTAAATTATAACCGACTCACTGGTCTGCAAAAGTAATAATATAATAATCTGCATCGGGAGGCGCTTAATTACAGTCAATTGCTATTAAGTACTTCCGATACCGGTTCGCGAGATGCGTGTTTGCTGCCACTTATTCGTCATTCATTCATGCCGCGCATGCAAGAAATCATCGACGTCATGCATGCGATGACGGATTACATCACCATCGGCGTCTGCATTGCGCGGGGCATACATTCTTGATTCGAGCCTGTCGCTTGGTATAGGCCGTGCAAGCTTGACAGACGGCTTGACCGTGGAGACTTTCTAACCGGAAGGAATGTCACGTACGTCGCGAGGCAAAGACCCGCGATGAATCATATAAATAATAAATAAACCGATACTTCGTATCGATGTCTGTCAATTTCGTCTGTCGTGCACGAAAATGTTCTCAACTTGTACCAAAATGTTTTTAAATTTAAATGAGTGAGTTCTATTTCAGGAAACTTACCGTAAGTTTACGCGACATTTTAAGAAGTTTTGGAAAATTTATAAAACATGGAATAAATTGTTTTTTATATAAATATATTAACGGACCGATACAATCAACGTGCCGGATATTATTCTTGATGTCTGACAATTAGTTTGCCTAACAAATTAAACGTATGTTATATGTAACAGAAAGTCGTAGATACTTGTGAAAATTTCTGAACTACGTTGATTCACGGCCGTAATAAGGAAAGTTTAATATTTGATCGCAGTCTCGTCCGATATTAATTTCACGCAGATCAGAGAAGCTCATATAAACTACAAAGATGTAGGGAGAAACGGAAACCATATATAAAGTGTACTAAGCTTATGGTGTATCTTCTTAGATACAGATTTTGTCTTTAGTAAATTTGAATCACGGATTTAGATACCTTAAACATTTTCTTGGGTAAAATATCTAATAGGCAAACCAGCGAATTTTCGTTTCTTGATATTAAACTTATAGAGATCATGTTGATAAAAGAGAGTTTGTAGAAAACAGGATGTTCCGTATATATCATAAAAATCTATTTTCTAAGTGTTAATGAAAAAGATTCATTAGAATGCTATTAGAACATGTGGGCGAGAGGATGAGAATTTAATGCGTAAGATCTGGATAGTTACTAAGCAATTGCCCAGCAAGAGAAAGAACGAAAACGGATGCGAGCCAGCCACCCACGCTTTGATGATCTTCTCGCTCATATGCCTACAGTAAACGTATTTATGGAGCAGTATTGCTTATGGTGTATGTTGAGAGAGAGAGCACTGCAGAAAGACATAAACTCGTAGTCGAAACGAAACGGGAGTTTATCTAACTTTGATTAGACTTGAAATATTCTCGAGTGCTTCTTAATTATGTAGGTATTAAGAATATTTTAAATAATTTGTGTCATCATAATATCATATCATGCATTATGAAATCTTTAGAGAAATAGTAAAACAAAGTAGCTTTTTAACGCGCATTACTATGAATGCTTTATAAAACGTTGACTTTAAATTGTTAATTTAAAAACTATTCGGACATAATTTTGCTGAAATTGTTTCTTCTGACACAGAGAATCGCACTGTGTGCGAATTCTCTCTTGTATAAATTTTTCAGAAAAAATATTCTTGAAAATGGATACAAAAGAAAGAAATCTCTGAAGACCTTCTTTATTGGAAATGACATATATACTAATTATAATTGTATTCAGATTGAAATACTTTGTTAGAATGTATCATACTTTTTTATATTATTCCAGTTAATCCTTGGAATTTGCATATGTGTATAATTAAAAATTTTTTTATCTGATTTTAAATTAATGGGCGAGGCTGACGCTATCCTCTTTCAAGCTGTCGCGGTATTAATTTCCGGATGCTAATGATATCGTTAGACATTGAAGGCGCTTTCAACAGCAATAGAGCTGTTCTGACCAGCAATAAGGAAAATACGTGAATTGCTCTTTGATAATATCTCATAAATTTCGACGAATGCGGTTCCACTAACGATGATGATTTAAAATTATTCCAGTGATCTTTCTTTGGGAACCTCTCTGACGAAAATACGCATGTAAAAATACATTTGCGGATCGTTTAGCATTCATTCTCGTGCAACGAAATATGATATATTTGATATTATTGAAGGAATATATATATTTGATATTTTAGAAGGGATTATGATATTGATGCCCACAATTAACAAAATTTTTTTAAAATATAGCATCGAAATTGAATCCCTCGTCTGTTTAAATTTTTATTAAAATTTTTTGTTAAAGTCTTTAGAAATTTTATAATTATTTAAATATTAACATTGTTATAATTATCAATTATTTTTTATCTATTAAACGTTGAAAAGTAAAGTGCCCCTAAATTTATTCAGAAAATATCGAGACTATATTTTTCGAAAAAGAAAATATTTTCATTACATTAGTAATTTACATATGTACAATCTCCGTATAAAATTTATTTCTTTTTTTCTACAATAAGTTTATTTTAATTCTTTGATCTTATTTTCAATGATAATATTCGATATGCTCGATTTCTGTCTAAATTAGTTTCAGATTGGTATAACACAAAGCACAAATACGTTTTGTGAATAAAGCAATCGAGTAGTAATTATTCATGCATGTATCGAATCGATGGAAACATACATAATCGAGATGAACGGCAGGCAATTCATTAGTCTGTCAGTATTTGATCTTGTTTTAGAATATGTTTTGATTGATCGCCTGTTTGTCTGACAGGTGGCTTCATCACGGCTGTTTAGCACTTCATTTATAAAAATCGTTATAAATAAATACGATTCTTTGTGCCGTCATCGATGCGTGCCTCGTAATACTCGTCGGCTCCCTTTTTCTTTCTCTTCCTTTTTCTCTCATATACGTTTATATATTTAGATTAGCTCCTCTAAAATTCGCGTTAGCGGCAAATAAAGCTCGCCGAAACACATGTTCGGCTTAATAAACTATTATTACAAACGAGATTTCCGACCATACTGTCGTTATAAAAACAGCATAATTTTCTAAGGAGCACTAAAATACAACAGCGATATTTATAATATAAAAGAAGCTCTTCATTGTTCTTCCGTGCTCTTTTCATCATATGTATATAGGATGTGACCCGTATACAACGGGAAGTTACTAAACTTGGTGAATTATAGATTTTCAAGCAGACGTGAATTTGTGAGTTTTTATAGCGGAAATTCACCGGAAGACGTTCCTTCCCGATTAGAAAGGTACTCCTGAATTAAGCTTCGAGCTTTCTATTTTTATCCGTTAACTCATCGTTCGTGCTGCACTTGTAAGGCGTACCAGGTCTCTTCCGGGTTGATGAATCTACCGCGCGAATGGCCGAAGACACATCGAGCATGGAGAAACGTTGCTAGCACTAATGACGCTCCAAAACATCGCTATATCGCGGGCCGGTTTTACGTAAGACTTTGAGTTTTGGCTAAGAATAACGCCGCGCTTTGAACCGCCGGTCAGAGTAAGCGACGAAGTAACAACGTCTATTTTCGTTTGCTATAATGAGAAAATGCTGATAGCGCGTGGCTGATGTTTCATGGGGACGGCCGTCTAACTGGTTTCGACAGTTCGGTCTTTCGACAGGTCGGGACGGTGATCGTATGTGTTGCGGATTCAAGGATCGTTATCCGTCAGCTTGTGACGTATACGCCTTTTCGTTATTCGGTACGCGGATGAACGAGTATATTTACTTAATCTTGATGTGCTTGCACATACATTTCAAAATGCATTATAGTCGATAAGGATGCCTTTCTCGCTCGGTGCAGGAAATCCATTCCTGTAGACAGATTGGAAAAGCAATGAGGAAAAAGCATCTCGCTTACATATTGGCACAGTAATATAAGATTTGATACTCGAAAGTACTCCGAATTAAAAGGTCCTTTTAATTTACGATTCCTCATAAGACATCGATACCTCCGACATTATTAATCGGCAAAAAGAGGGTTGCTCAACGAAAAGTTTAATTAAATAATTTTGGGTAATTGATAAAAGACAAGAATATATTTAATGCCGATGTGATTGACAATTAGGATGTGAAGTAGAAAATATAGTATTGCCCGTGCAGAGCGAAAGTTGTAACTGATACATATGATTATACAATCCAATATTGAGAAAACAGATTTGTCGGCAAGTATTTTCAGAATACTGTTACCGAAACGTAATCACCAACACTGCACGTCCATTGATGTATTTAAAACAAACGTATCCGAGGCATTAACTTTCGCGATAAAGCGAATGTGCCATCGACATGTTTATCCAGCGTCCAGAGCTGCCCGTTGCTTCATCTTTGAAGTATATTGCGACGAAGAGATCTTCTCAGAAAGCATTCGCCTTTATGACACACTTTTTCGCACTTATCTCCCGATGTCCCGAGCAATCTATTCTCATCTCCTTGTTTCACGAGGGAAGGTTTTGACGAGTTTGCACGTGTCAATCCGTTATTAATCACGAATGCCATTCATCATGGACCAGCAGACTTACATATATTTTTGGCATATTCGTTATTACTTATTCATAATAAAATGTGGTAAAACGCGTTTTATGTTATTAGAAGAATACACTTTAAAATCGCCATACTTCGCACACATACATAGTATAAAGTCCACAATTTTGAAAATAAAAGATAATTTTTAAAATTAAATTCTGATTTGCATGAAAAAAATTTACCGTGATAAAAAAATGATAATATCCGCGCGCAGTGTGAAACAATTTTAAAAGTAAAAATTCAGGATACTTTTTCAGTGATATAGAAAAATTCATTCGTTCCAAAAAATACATGTATTAAAATGAAATAATTACGTTGAAAAATAAAAATGGTTGTTTCTTTAATCACCTTTTTTATAATCTTGAACAGAAAATTTCTGGACTTTACTACAATTTTATCATTTCTTATATTAGATTATACTATAAAAATCGTAACTGATAGGACTAGATAAATTGTAGATGTATTAATCATTAATTGGTGTGTCTCTATTATCAAAAATTCCGTTACATTTTATCATATTAATCTTTTCGTCATTTTAAATAAAATCGAGGTAGTTCGAGCCAAGCAATTACGTGTGGCAAGCTACGGCAGATCCTGATGTTGTCATTAAAGTGCGAAACTGGGACAGTATTTTGCTACTAATACCATATATGGTACTATTGTCTCATTATATTACATTGCTGTCTCGTGCAGCAAGCTCGTGCAACGCGATACCGGCATGGCGTGCGCGAGATAACCAGAGGACTTGGCAAATTCGACGAGGTGCACGCGGCGCGAGGGATATCTCCCAGGCGCGAAATGCACGGCGGGAATGCGGACCGGCACTCGTACATACATTAAATGTATTTGGGATTCGCGAAACAGGACGTTGACCCGACTCTTTCTCCCGTATTCTCTTTCGCGTCTCTCGAGGTGTGCTTACACTTGGAATGTAACGCGTGTAATCGGGAGACACGATAACTCTTTCGTTCATGCAATAGGTACACTTTTCCGAAAAAATAAAATAACGAATCATAACACATTATAACTCTGTTAATTTTTTAACTTTTACTTTTCAATATGTAATCCAATGTTCCAACGTTTCTCTTAAATTAACTCTTTGTAAATTGATTTAAAAAATTGAAAATAGATCGTCGTAATTATGAAGCTTTATAAAAAATAGGATAATATTCTAAACGATCGGTAATATTTTATGTTACCTATCGTTTAGAATATTACGCAACAGTAAGTGGTCTCAAACAGAAATAAGTTGCGTATTTAAAAACATGCATGTATTATATCCCTATTATCATATTTATGTATGTAGAGATTATGAATATAGAGAGTAAAAAGTGATATTAATTAGAGGCGATGTAAATAAGGAGATAATTAATACCTTCTAAAAGTACACAGAATCCAGGGCGGTTACGGGAAAAGATCGATGCTCGCGCCGAGCAACCTTGATCGAACGTTGATGCGATAAATGAAAACGGGGATGGCCGAGGAACAAATTTCCCAATAGAATGCCCGCGGTGGATTGTCCTCGAAGATGTGCCTGATATCGCATTTGGATATCCGCCAATCGGCTATTTTCGTTCTTGAAGAAAACGCGAGCCTTGTATAATTCTAATAAGAATAATGCCTGCGAGCGCGGTCGAAGCGAAGTTATGTATTTATAGTTGAATCTCTACGATTTAGTTTTCTAAAAGAGACTCGATCGTTTCGGTAATTTTTATTTTAGCATGTTTTTTTGTTTTATTTTTAAAATTCTGGCTATAATCAAACCATAAACATGTTGCGAGACTTTAAACTTCTACTATTTTTAAAATTTATTACGTGATACGCGACATCATTATCGATTATTGGATAAACTTCTATTTTGTATTTGCTTTTTTAGGAAATAATTTAGAAAATAATTATCTCATCAAAATGTAGTATGTTAGAAATTGTGGTTTGAAAGCACGAGCGATGGAAAATGACTGAATTTATTTGCGAGTGTCCACGTATTATTCTTCGAGCAATATTCTTCGATTCTAAATAAAAAAATTACAAAAGCATATAAACTCCAAGAAGAAAATACTTTTTTGGAAGCAATTACTTACGATATAACGTCACGCATCTATCTTATCCATTTATTCCACAGATGCCCTGTTGCTCTAAGAGAGAAGAAAAACATTCCACCTTTGTTATCTTAAGAAAAGAAAAGACGTTTCCTTCCTTTTCTATTAGCTCCACCCTGTGGGAACCAATATGTACAGAGGATCGCGGGAAACTATTTCAAAATTTCGATTTCCTCCCGCTTGTTCCTTCTATGGCGAACTAAGGGTGCCCTTTTTCCGCACAGATCAGCACATGGTTCCGATAATCGAAATACCGCATACCTTTTTACGCGGCGTTTGGATCGGACGGTACTGTCTCTCTTTTTCTCCCTCTTCCTCCCTCGGCTCTTCGAATTCGAAGGTTAAACGCAAAAAAGCGACGACGATATCCACGACGGCCGCCGGGGCTACTGGCTTCCGGCCAGAGTTGGGCTTTCGTCGTCTCGCCACCAGGTAGCGATGGCTACGGACTATTTAAGCGAATTTCGCGGTCGCTCGGTGCTTCGTTTTGTTCAGCAGCGCAGGCGTTGCCCCCTTTTGAATGTTTGTTTGTTTCGCTTCCCTTTTACCGTCGCGCAAACGACTCTTCTGCACGTTGTAGAGGGCCCAGTCGAGAGCGGCGCGTCGACGAACGACAATGCGCACCGAGGAGTAGTGGATCGAAAGAAACGAAGAAAGGGAGAAAACGAGAAGGCGAGAGCAGTGTGAAAGGTTTAACGGGGGTGGTCCACACCCCCCCGCAGCGCTCCCGAAGTGCAAAAGTTGAAGGATTGAAGACAGAAGCACTGGTAAGTCCCCTCGCCGCGCAACCATGGTGTGCAGTTGCATAGTGCTCTTCGTGTGATCACGCGTAGTGACGAAGCCTCCGTTTCCGGAGTGGAGAACGCGGGGGAAACGGAGCGCAAGAGTGTAGTGACAGAGAAGCCCAGAAGGATTAGCCGTGAATTACTGTCGTGATTATTTCCGATATTATCGTGAATACCCTTCCTGATTCGTCGTCGAAGGGCCGGGCTGCGTTGGAGAACGCAGCTCTATGGTGAAAATTGCAAAATTTCGCGCCTCGACATCGGGACTTGATCGCGAGCTTTCAGAAATTCGTAAACGGATAGTGATTAATAAAAAGTTTTTATCTTGATTTAGAGTGACCGGCTTGATTACTTTTAAATAGGCCAAAATTAACCAGGCGAGAAGTATCTCCAGAACATTATTCCGTAGTGAAACCTCGGCCAGAAATTTTGCATTTTGTTAATCCTGAAACGCTTTCTTCACGCATGTAGAAATTTAGGAAGTGCGTGTGTTTGCCAACAGAATAACTCTCGTCACGTTGTAGAAAAAATACGTGAAATATATAAAATTACATGAACATACGTATAAAACTTGTACAATTTATAAAGGAAATTTTACACATTTTCGTTATAAATCATGTGACTTATTGTAACTCATGTAATTTTACATACTTTTTCACAGAATAGAGACGTGTGTGTTTGTGTGTGAGTTTTCTGAAATGGCTTGAATTATAAATATCTTAAATCGTTAGTTTAAGCCGGCATAAAAATCGCTTTAGAATATTGGTTTTCAAAGTAAGATATTTCAAACTTCAATAAACATAAAATATCTAATAATTATTGGAAAATGGTTTACATTATTTTTATACTTGACATAAAATATCTCTCTGGTTTTTTTACGAATAAATTATTCTTTTCTTTCTAATAACACGCTTCAAGATATTTTATAGAAAATTTTCGTGAACGTTTTTCGTGAGCGATATTACATATTGCATTCGAAATGTATGAAAATAATAAAGCAAAATTGAATTAGGAAATACATATATTATTTAAAGAATACTGACGAGAAAGCTAATAATTATTGATGTCATCTAATTTCATCTCATTTTAGACAAATAAAAAAAATTCTTATGGATATTACGTAATGAAAATTATATTAAAACGAGCTTCTATTTTGTTATTCTACATATGCGTTGTTTCAGTGCGTGGCAGTATAGGTACGCGATTGCATAATAAGCGCTTACGAAGCGAAATCTACGGATTAAAAGCGTGTCGTTTTGCGGGAAATAAAATATTTTAACGTGCCGTAACGCTCGCGCGGAAAGGTCGTTCATACGTAAAAACAGTTCGGTGTGCACTGAAAGAGTCAATAAAAACACCATAAAACCGCGTTAATGTCTCCGATCACGCGTGAAACCGCGTAAAACCCACGGCTCTTCGTCGACGAGCCGTACAGCGGTGCGTATTACACGACCTATAATAACTAGAGCCAAGAATTCATTTTAGTTTTTGTAGGTCACCGCCACATCCGCGCGCTCTCGCGTAAAACAATTTTCGCGGACCGAGAAATTATCTCGACCCGACGTCGTGGTAATTTGTGCAATCCTGTACTATAATTAAACGCCGTTATAAAACACCGACCAGCGAATTGCGCGCTGAGGGAGAGATATTTAATAAAAGTAAAACCGCGCATTAATAAAAGACGACACGTGTTGACAAGGGAATACTTTTGCATTCAGCTTATTACTTGTCAAGTTTTATATTTCTAAACGGGCAGTTTTTAACGTTTTTAACGACCTTAGCGAAATTAACGCTTAATGCTAAAACTTTAATACACTGTAGAATCAACTGTTATTTTTTTCTCTCACGTACTTTCAGTACTCCGAGTAATTTTTGCTCGCTCGTTATGCGCGACGCTATTTATAAAAATTTCAAAGGCATTCTGTTATCTTTGGCGATGGGGCCGCAGCAGAAATACGTGATGGATGATTTCGTGTCGTGGGGAATGCGTTAATGCGTACACCATCCGCGACGGTCGGGTATCTAAATGTGCGTTTGCGCACCCGCATTGCCATATGGTACCGCGTCACTATAGCATAACATAGATATATCGGCATTGCGCCCAACATTACAGGAAATGATTTGTCGAGCGTTGAATAGTCAATATTGCAGTCAGCTTCCTCACAAAGCAATCGCGGTCTTCTCAGTTCAGAGAAACTGCGAACCCATTCAGTCAGTTTTGTGACGATTCGGAAATAGTACCACCTGCACTAAGTGCGCTCGTTATTTCAGTTAATTTTACAGGAGATCTCAGCTGTATCAAGTGGCGAATAACCGATCAATCCGACACAGAAAATTGAATTCTTTAAAAATATAGCGCCACTTTTGACGCTTTAGCGCCTTTTTTTACATTGCTAAATTTTAATGTTCCCAAAGGATTTGTTTCAGTCTAAAAAACAATTTTGACTCAATTGAGACAGTCATTTGCGAAATAAATTATTTAGCGCAGCTGGGACAGTGTGATTCTTTATACAAACGCGATATCGGTTCCTTTCGAGAATGGACAATCCAACAGAACGGATTACCTCATCCCGCGTATATATGTATGTGAAGCATTCGTCACATATAATATCGGCGACCTCTACTTGTTTGCCAACAAGCGCACTATGTTTCTTATCCTTATGGCCCGTCCAACATGTTGCATCTCGTCTTCAAATAGATTCCACCAGTCCACTCACTCAAACCGTGACCACAAGTCTGCTTCTCCCAGTTGCGCTTTTCGCGCTTTCTGTGCTTAAAATGGAACAAATGTATGCTCGTGTCTCGGCAGAAGATCCAGTCCTTGTTACATAAAGGCGTTCGAGCGTAATTTGTCCGATTTAAATTTCAATAGTTTAAAGGCATTTTTCTATTTTTTTATTCCTTTCTTTTTCATGTTGAAAATGCATTCTGAGGTTTAAAAAGATGCCACGTATTCAAATAGTATTTATATATTTATTACGTTTTCAGAAGTTTTTTTCTTTTTGTACTCTGCGATATTATGCATTTAAATTGCAGAGCTGATTCGCGAATGTCCCTGCATTTTTCGTCGGTCTGAATAACTCATTGCTTCAATGGTCTTTATAATTCAGAATGTGTTTGTGTCGCTATTTTTTGTTAAAATTTAAAGCGTCTGTGAATACGTGAGAAAGCTGAAGCATTTTTTATGACTTACATAATTAGATAGAAAGCAATACAGTCATATAATCATACTCATACAATCTCGGTTGAGAGAGTAAAAATCCAGTGACCGTTGATTCATAAAGCTCATGCATAAATACTCATGTTTATGAAGTAGATTCAAAAGAAAATGAGCTTTTTTGAAAAAAAAAATTCAATTTATGATTAACGAAGGCAAAACGATGCGGATTCTACAATTAAGAACTTTTACAGACGAAAAAAATGTACCGTTTTCCAAAACATTCTCAAACTCATCGGTATTTCTTCTTGTTCAAAACTTGAGAATCGAGGAACCACCTCGAGAGCGTCGTAGTCCTTGGCAGGACGCGCGGGAGGGGGGGGGC
>VBVQ01002452.1:0-24874 GCA_011636635.1 Tetramorium simillimum | reverse complement strand
ATCTAATATATGTATAATCTAAAATATATAAGCTTTCAAAGAAACAATTTTATTTTTTTAAGTAAAAATTGTGTGTCTTTTTCTAGAATAGAAACATGTTTCTATATTTGGAATAATAACTTTTTCATTGATTGAAATTTTATGATATTTTATGATTTTTTTAAACTTTATTGTTAAAAAATAATGTAACTACTATTATATATCTTTATAAGTTTAAATCACTTTTATATTTTGATTTAAAGTTTTAGATGAAATTTTGAAGAGTCATGTATTTGAGTTATGTATAAACAAACATATAAGGAGTATGTGAAAATTGCTTCCAAGATTTTTAGAAAATTTTGAAAACTTTTATCTCATTTTTTAATTAATTCATATCCCTTCATAGTCATATTAATTCATAGTCCCTTCTTATTGTATAGGTAAAAATGTCATGCGTGTGTGATATTCAAAGTTTTTGTTATACTACAATTCTCATCAATTTTGTATTGCTCTTATATTTATAACATTAATAAAATTATCAGTTTTTTTCCTCATTACCAATTCATCATTGGCATGGTGTGACATTATTGAGCAAATTTTTTAACTATGTGATGAAATACATTGGCTGTCATATTATCTCAACCGTTTTATGAATTTTCATCATTATTTCCTAAGATGTGGCCTGACATTTCGAGACATGTTATTTCTAATGCTAATGTTGAAATATGTCAGAATATATTGAAGTATTTAAAATGGAAGATAGATGGTGATATGTTCGGATGAGTAAGCATGTATTGAACTATGTTGAGATGTATTAGAATGTATTGAAGTATTAGGATGTAAATGGAGAAATGAGGATAGGTGATGTGTAAGTGAATAAGAGTATATTGGGCTATGTTAGGCCGTGTCGGAGTGTATTAATGTCTTTGAACTGGGAAGACGATAGTTAGATGAACGACATGAATAAATATAAATAAGAGTGTGAAAGATGCTTGGGGATGTGTGGGTATACACATATTAAAATTATAACTGAATATCGAGACGATGACGACAATGACGTCAAATATATAAATTATCTGATTTTAACATATGTATTAACAAATCTCTCTTAATATTTATTGTAAAAAAAGAATATACTGTTATTGCATGTATAATATGACTCCAAGCAATTGATTAAGCTTATTAAAAATTTTATCCGTTTAGTTATTTTTTAGATATAACAATATTTTGCCATCACTCAACTCGATAGTTACATTTAGATATAGATACATTTTCTCTCTTGTTACCCATGTTATGGACGCGTGCACTTAAGACAGAACACTGTCGTATCTCTTAATTAGAATGACCAGCAATTTTAATTACAGAATGAATGGACGTGACTGTGTGTGTACGGTTTTCCATATTGTAGCGTATTTTTTTCTTGTTTAGACTGACCTGGAAAATACTCAAAAACAATGATGAAAACAGTTCTTTATTATAAATTTATTAAAATACGTAGAAACAATAATAAAGAATAAAGTTAATAAATTTTTACCCAATACTACGTTTACTTTATTCCAGTATAAATTTAATGGAAAAATATATTTATTTATGTATATATGTATGTACGTTTTAGAAAATTAAACAAATGGATATTACATTCCTTAGAAAATTAAATATAAATTCAATAGAAATATTAATAACACATACTGCTGTTATTAATTATCTAATTTTTTTTAAATATCGTATTATGTATCTATAAATATATATATGAAAAATATATAAACGGAGCTTATCAAATACATGAAATTGTGAATTATTAAAACCGCACTTCGATATATGTATAAAAATTAATTTCCATTTCGATCATTGTACAGAAAAACCAAACTTAATTGATAAAATAAAAATACTCACGACCATGTTGACGAGAACCACGTTGTTGGGCGTCCACAGTTCATTGGTGTTCTTCATGACCGTTACTACAACTAATAGATTCAAGATGAAACCAAAAAAACCGATAAAGCCAAGTACGACTGCCGCGAAAGTGTAGATGCCGGTTCGTTCCTCGAGGATGGAAACGTCTTTCAACAAATCGGCGCTTAGATTCAATGGCATATTTTTTACCGATGGAATATCAGATGGGACTTCCTACGTTAATCTTCGGTGAACGAAAATATCACTCTACAGCAGGGAAGAAAGCGAAATCTGATCGACGAGAGAACAGTAGGACATCAACGCGGCTGCGCCCTCCGAAGGTCCATCAAAAAGTACTCGGGAACAATGAACGCGGCAGATCCGTCCCGATCGTATTAATCAAAACTAGTGGCTGAGTTTGAAAGTCAGACTATCCTTATATAAAGCTCGACATAAGCCGCTCCTGCCGCACACCCCTCCGGCCGTCATCTGGCGGATACCAACCCCCAACAGCGTAAAAAAGCAGGGTCATGCGCGCGACAAGCGGACCGTAAACGCTGTGTTTCCCGACATGCTCTTTTTTCGGTAATTTATAAGATTTACTTTGACGCTTTTTCCTCGAAGCCGCTTTCAACGATCCAATTGGCCTAACTTTGACCGTTTTAAATTCATTTCTCTCATCGTCTTCCAATTTCAACTGACGTTGGAGAAACGGAGTTGGAGTTTACCAACGTGGTAGTTACAGCGCGATTTAATCCGTTATTTTAACTAACCCGGGGAATGGTTTGAAGCGGATTAATTTACTTGCAGTTTTATTTGTCCTTTGTCTGTCTGTGGTCTTAGCTTCCGAACGAAACAAAGGCTTTGAAACTTAATTTAAAGTTTAATATCGGTAAAATCAACTTGCAACTCTTCGTTATTCATTATAGGTACGTTCAACCGGTTGGAAAAAATTTTGCTTCACAGATCCAAAGCTTACCTTATTCGGCAGAATATTTGCTCCAGTTGTGTTTACGTATACAACTTGTGTGTGATACTGTTACTATCATGTAGACAATTGCGTGTCTTCGTGCAGATGAAATTCTATCTATTTCGCTCGAGTTACAAGGTATGACATCGTCTTGCATAATAATTGTCATTTTCTGCGGAAGATTAATATGATTTTGACAATGTTTTTGGATTCTCCGCGTACATGAATTCATTTGACAATTTATCAACATAATATAGAACATATTTTTCATTCCTTTCTATTTTTTTTTTATATAAAAGCATTATTTTAAATTAAAGTCCCAAAAAATTTTAGACAGATTTATATTGTATATACATGAAATTAGTGTCTAATATAATTAGTATTAGATATGATCCTTATTCAA
Source organism: Tetramorium simillimum (assembly GCA_011636635.1). Classification (NCBI taxonomy): domain Eukaryota; kingdom Metazoa; phylum Arthropoda; class Insecta; order Hymenoptera; family Formicidae; genus Tetramorium; species Tetramorium simillimum. The sequence goes on along the minus strand of VBVQ01002452.1, from coordinate 21,629 downwards.
TAATTTTATTCGATAATCTTTTAAAGCGACAAACAATTAAAAAATTTTAAAAAGCAAGGCTTTGGTGACATTAAAACTATCTTTCTTATTTTTATTTTGAACAATTTAAAAAATTTTAAAAGATTCCTTCCTTTTCAAAAATTTCATTTAAAATTTCGACAAGTATCTCGATAAGTATTTAATTAAATTTTTGTTAATCAATCTCAAACTGAAAAGAACATTTTAAACGTCCTTTTATACTAATGATGATCTGAAAAAAAATACATATACGTCATTCTTTATTATTTAAAATTATCGATGAATATACGTATCGTTATACAGAAATCATATTCAATAACCGTATATCACGATGGTGAAGATTGTTGTAGTTTATAAATTCCTTAATTAATTTGTATCGGTTGTACACTAACCGGTAAGTATATTTCGATATTTTGAGATATCGAACATTGTCAGTCGGATGTATCATGTCTAAATATTGGTGCGCTAAGTTGATTATATTATATTTAAGAATTGACAACATAGTTACTCTATACTATGATGTGTTATAAATATTTAGATACACCAGACTGACAATGTTCGATAACTCGAGATACCGAAATGTCCAGGCGTACTTGCCAATTAATGTACATGAAAAAGCAATTCAAAATTTTGTATACATGGCAAACATTCGTGCTTTTCGTTCATTATTGGATTTTTCAGCGAAATTTTTGCAATACACGTACTTGTTATACATAACAATCATATTTTTCATCGGGAAAATAAACCGATTCATAGACAGCTATGTTTTAGTTACGTTTAAAATTGAATGGATAATTGTAAAGATTCATCAAGACTTATCAACAAATAAAAAGTCTCGCAACATTATATTGATCCTTTTGCAAATATTCTACATTTAATTAAAATGTTAAGTACAATACTGGATTAAAAATCAAGTTTTTAATAATTTATAATAAAAAAAGCTATACTAAAGTGTAGCATTCAAATGGCAATAAGAGCGAATGTTAAAAAACTTTAAAAAATTCTGTGATTAAACATTAAAAAATAAAAAAGGGGAAAAAATAGAATTAGTTAACTAGAGATAAGCAAATTGCAATATTACATTATCGCTTAGACAGCAGAAGCTTCCAGACAGTAATAATTTTTATTTTTAAAACAATGCATACGAGAGTGAGTCATATTCGCGAGTATTAGATCCTCGACCTTGATTCAATGTATGTCTCGGTTTTGTAAGAAGATAATGGAGAGTTAAAGGGGTATGAGTAAATTTATAAGGTGAATAGGTGCGGGAATTTAATTTGATTAAAAAAAAGATTTAAAACAAATTTAGTTCTTCAAAGTAAGGATTGACTAAGGAATTTAGAACCAGTTTCCATCAAAATTGCAATTTAACGAAACCAAAAGAGGCCATGGCTCTTCAGGAACTATATAACAATTGTAAGAATAGTAGCATATTCTTTACTTCAATTATTTAAAATCACAAATCAGTGCGTATATTCGTGTATATTAATGTTATATTTAATATTATCGCTTACACAATACAAAGAATTTTAACGGCAGTATTTATATATCGTTTTACATATCCTCGGTATCACTGTCCGAGTCTTCCGCCATTGCCTGCCGTGCCTTCGTTTCAGCCTCAGTTTTTAGATCAGCCGGCACACGTTCATGCCTCCCGTTAGTATGTGCACCGACCCAACTCATTTCCAATTCGAATTGTTTGTCCTTCAGCTCGTCATGGACGAGGTAAATGATACGAGCAGCTTCCTTAACCAATTCTTTACACGTCATGTCTGATAATTTTAATTTTTCAATTTCTGTCTTTGCTGATTGTTTCGCTTTACCTAAGACAATACAATCACAAAATATATATTTCCATCTGTATATTCCAATCTTCTTACTAGAGATATTTTACTTACCCACTGCACAGCCGTAATAACCATACGACACTCCAGATGGGTCAATCATGTACAACGCTGGACCATCTGTTTCATAAGCACTGAGCAGGATGGAGCACCCGTACGGACGCACGGCGGAATACAGAGTATATGCGTGCATGTACATGGAGACTCTTTCATTTAAATACTTCAGTGGAATACCGACGCCATACTGTGCCTTATAACTAGCAGCCTCTGATCTTGCGGTCTCCGCGATCTGTCTCGCGTCTGATATTATACCAGAGACTGCCATTCCAACGTGCTGATCTATGTTGAGTATCCGTTTATTAGCACCCGGCTCGTAGAGCTTCGACGTCACTATCTTCTCGACGGCAAACACTACGCCGTCCTTCCCTCGCAGGCCAATAACTGTCCTGCAACACAATATAATCACATACATTGTACACAAATAAAATACAAGCGTGTATTCTTCCTTATTAACATTTTAATTAAATATTCTACATGTCAAATCAATCTTCACTGTAACATTATTATGCGCGAGTATAATTGCGCCTTTATGTGAGAATTCGCAAGGGACAAGACGAGCGAAACTCACCCTCCATTTTCCACGGCTTTCTGCGCGTATTCCACTTGAAATACACGCCCGTCCGGCGAGAATTGCGAGGCGGACAGGTCATACTGGAACGAAAGTAAGGTTAGAATCTCGAGTGTCAATCGTATTAACAGCGCATTTTGCAATCGCACACTGAACAATGTACGCTATACTCACTCCTGTGCCAATGGAACTCATCTCTCAGAGAAACGGAATTAGGAGCAACGCTAGCAGTCGAAATACGAAAAATTTTTTAAGCGTCCGTCGTGACGTGACCACGCAAAAATCAAACAAGTTAGCATCTGCGGCAGTCACGGGCGTCACGGCGACTGTCAGAATAGGTTAGGTGGCCGCGCGCGCTCTCAGCACCGTCTGGTAACAGAAAACGCAAGCAAATGTACGAGGTGCTCGGCGCAAATGGAAGATGAATCTGCTTTCGTCGGAGTGCGTCGAAATTTTCAATACAGTAACACAAATCATATCATTTGTTGTGCAATAACGTGAGTAAGATAAGATTCTCTGTCAAGTCTGATCGTAGATTCTCTCATGGTAGTACTCTGTTTTCAAAAGATGAGGATTTAAGCTACTGCAATGAACGCGATGTTACGAATCCAACCCTCGTTTATTCGCGCCATAAAAATGGTGTCCTTTTTTGCGGTTTGTGTTAATTATATTCGATTTGTCTAAACTGAGATTAGAGAGTTGTTCAAATTAAGAGACCGTTTGAATCTCAAATATGTGGTTATATAATTTGAAAGTCCAAATTAATGGAGCGAGCGAACGAATGAGAGAGAGAGAGAGAGAGAGAGAGAGAGAGAGAGAGAGAGAGAGAGAGAGAGAGAGAAGAGAGAGCATATTTTACAAATTGAGTCTTTGAAACTTACAATTTTATATAATATATGCGTATATGTATAGTTACGTGGCTCATTAAATTTACATATTCTCATATGCAAATTACAAGCCATTTTCATATTGATCATATCGAATCGGTTACATTCTCCACATCGTTAATTATGGAGAAATATAATTGATAACTCTATTTCATTATTTCTGTCGAACACGTAATAATACTTTAGCGTTAATTAATATCAATCAATATTGAGAAATATATATATATATATATTTATAATTCAAATATGTGATTAATTAACTAAAAAGTCTTGGTTGAAATTTAACGAGAAGCTTGAAATTATTTGACTTATTTATTACCACGCTGAGGATGACTTAAAGTAGCGCCGAAATATACAATTTGTATAGAATTATTAATTGAATGCTATCTAACTCATGCATCACTAATTTTTCTATATAAAAATATGGTTACATAAATTACAGCTTGTAACTCTAAAAATAATATTTATTTTTTTATTAATAACGATAATATTCTTGCCATTTCTCTAAATTATCCCGTTATTAAATGATTACTACTCCAATTACAGCAATAAAAATGAAATAATTTCTGCAAGAAATTAAATCTAAAAGCTATACTGTTTATAGGATATTATCCTGATGTGTGATTTTTATAGCTTAATCTAAGAAAATGGAAAAGAATCATGAAATGTTTGATAATTGTGACATTATCGTTTCTCGCTTCGCAAAATATTATTTATATTCTCTTTTTTGCAGGTGTATTCTGGCGGACATTGTTCGATACCGCCGTATTCAATCGCCTTCCGAAATTCTGCCATTGTCTTCTCATAGCTGGGCTCTACAGGTAAGCTCCTGTGGAAATGCAAATTTTTCCTGATAATGTTCGCTGTTTTTATTTCGCATTTTTTATAGATAACTCTTCCTCAAAATAACGTTTTTATATTAAATCATATTAAATCATAATTATCTGGTTATATTACTATGGCAATTTAATTTTGATGAAGAAGGGATTTTATATTAATATATAAATTGAAATAATTCAGATAATTCTTATACCTTTTCGTATTATTTCATATATTCTCGTATTATCTAATCATACCTGGATAATAAAAATGATTAATGAGAGAAAAGAAAGCGACATTTGAATATAGGTATAAATTTGAATAACCAAATATTATACAATTTCTGGTTTAGAAAGTGTCTATGTTTCTTATATTTATCGATAGTGACAGTAAGCGTGGTGTTTTTGAATACCATAAAAGTGACATATTCAATTTATTCAAAGGTTTTAAAGATTCGATTTTCTAATTGTAAAACTGTTTCTTTAATATTTTGTATACGTACTGTGGCATCAATTTCATTGTTTGCAAGAGCATTTCTGCCGCGCCGAGATATTCTCTCGCAATGTACGGCTCTTCGCAAGCTGCTCTATACAAACAGGTATCACCAATGAGATATCCAAGCGCTAGCGAAAGCTCACCCTCCGATACGATATTTTCTGAAATTAGTAGAAACGATTATTAAAAAAGAAGATTATAATCTTTATAATTTTTTAATTTTTTGTAAAAGCTAAGCTTTTATTCTAAAGGATGACGTGACTGTATGCAACGTAGTCAATTACTGTTAGTGCAGTTATCTTGGTACAACAAAAAGCGTGCTCGAATGAATATTAACGATTTTATATTTCGAGATTACCATCCTCTAATTCACGTCCCTTGTAACCATGATGTCCTATGTAGCCGGCGCCAAACACAACCGCTTTAAGTATCAAAAGTAACAGCAAGTTTGAGAGATTTAAATTCAGCACCTACAACATCGCGATTATCTTTTAATTTAATTTTGGATAGTTCAATATTTAGCATTAAATGTCCTCGTGAGACATAGCTTTATTTTGAAACAAATAACATATAAGTAAAATCCATCTTAAGTTATTCGCAGAATACATCACTTTACACATTGGTACTCTTAAATTTCAGTTTATTAAATACTCAATTAATTATCTCAAATAAACAATAATACTGGTATATTATTATCAATCAAACAAACTATTAGCACTATTATCGAAAAAAATTGTAGAAATAATTATACATCAGAATTGGTTATATAATAACGGTTAATTTTTACTTGACTGCTGGTTGTTGATCTTTGTATGAACTCCTTTGCGATCTCAGCCAACATGGATCCGGCATATTTTTTATCATTAGTTTTTTTGTAAGAATCTCGAGTATCGACAGCATGAGCACACACACCGTAGATTATCAGTGCGATTAACGTAAGCACTCTCGTGTCAATTATCATCTTCCTTGACGACACACGTATAATTGACAAGACGTTTTTAACAGAGAATCGTAAATCTCAACAGTCACTTAAATTGCGAATATCATTTCCAATTTATTACGGAAATATAGCAAAATTTCTTCGTTCTATTGCGATATTTCTGTTCTTCTTCTATTATATTATGAATCCTTGAAATGTATATTTTGTCGAGTTAAAACAGCAACGAACTATTAAACTTTTAGCTCGAACGTTTAAAATTGAAGTAACGTTGCGACCTGCGTGGCAGCGTACTTTTATATTGGACGCGCACGTTGCTCTCCCGGCAAAGCGTGAAGTCGCCCATTTTATCCGCGTCCATCTGAGCTCCAAGTTAGTAAAACTGTCATCTTCTGATTTTCTCCATTGTGACGGTAGACCACGCAATCGTTAATGACACTCATTAGCCGCTCTCCAGTTTGTCATCGTATTCTCCGCGCGCACTTTCCTCGCGGGTTGACGGAAATAAGCGGTGAAAGCACATCACTCGCAAACTTTTACCCGAATAAAACGCCCGACGGAGGGAATTAAACGTTGCGCTTATGTAAATTCGTTCGAGCGTTTGATCTGTCCGATAATCCCTTTGTTTCGGACAAACATTATTATTGCTTTCCCGGGAGGAGAACGCGCTTTTGCGATGCGCGCGTTTCACGGAAATGAATTTTATAGCGCTCTCGCGAAACGTAACTGTTACGAATTCTCAAAGTAAAAATACTGAAATATCTATTAAAGATATCAAAAGAGCGAGAAGCACCACTCACGCACCACTTTGATATATCTCTCCGTCGCGAAATTTCGGTGATGTAGAACGACGAGCAGAAGCGCGGTGAAGTGATCGTGTCCGAGTGCACGGCGTAACTGCGAATTATCGATCGAACATTCGCGACAGTAGAATTCACCAGTTTCGTATATCAAAACTCCTTTTCGTCATATTCTCGAAACACTCCGACAGAGCCACCATTTTTTTCCCACCGTAGACAGAATAGTTTACGAACTTGTAACGTGAACTGTTGCGCGTAATCACAGGGTCTATAGACTCTTTCATCAAATATGCATCGGCGGTGTGCGCTTTGCTCCGTGTAATTCGTCCGCGGCGGATCAGGTTGCTCAAATATGCACCCGTCCGAGACGGACAGTCTGGACGGAAAAACAAGCCGGCGAAAAAAACGAGGAAAATGTTTTCCCTCAAGTTCCCGCTGCATATTTAACGTGAGATCCGACCCCTGCGAAGCCTCATTAATAGTCACGGTGCCCTGCTATTTTCGTTTCGTCACGTCGCGTCGCAGCCCCTCATCTCTCTTCCTTTCCACATAATGCACCTCTTACATCTCTTATTCATCGCGATCGTTTCTGCGCACGTGCAGAAGTTGTAGAATTTGCATATTGCGCCTTGAGGGAACGTCTTCTTTTTCACATGCAATGATACGCTTTAATGCGAGATTAATATTGCTTTGATCGCTCGATGGATTTATGTCTTACCGAAATAGAAGTAGAATTTAACAGAAAAATTCAAGGTAGCTTCGCTACCTTGCGGCTGACGCCGCAAAACACAAATATGATGCAATGAGATGATGTTGTATTTGTATATATACAACAATATACGATTGAACAAAATAATTAGCATATTAATAAACAAATATAAGCATTATATTTAAATTCTTTTACTCGTGACTCTTTGCAAGAGTTGAAAATTAAAGAAGCGATAGAACAGGAAGGAAATATTTTAGTTTATCCTGCAAATTTGCAGATAAAGCAATTGATAATAATTATTTGATCATTTGATAAATTATTTCTTTTCCATTTATATATTAAATTGATCAAATGAATTTAATGATTCATGAAATATGAAAGGCTTTTCAGAACGCGTTATCACACATTAATTGTAATCAATAATTTATTTTGTCATAATTTATCAGAGGATTCTTATACAATTTATCGTGAAAATATACATTCTCCCTATATCATAAATAATATAATTTGATTAAATAATCAACAGACAGTAGCACACGAATTATTATCACTCAAAGGTATTCATTGCATAGATACACGACATGTAAGCCACGGATCTCTTCAGAACCTAAAATCGATATCGATTTTGCATCCGTCAAACTTAAATTTTTTCGAATTAACACATAATTTTGTTGTAATTATATATTTTTTATTAGACTAAACTATTGTTTGATGAAAAATGATTTTTTCCCCAAAATTAGAACAATATTCAAATTTTTTATAATACAAATTCCATATGTGCGCACATTTATATTTACATAAAAAAGACGAAGCATGCATAAATATAAAATTAAAATAATGAAATATGTGATATATTAATTTCATAGATGAATGTAAAATTAAATTCATTGATCCAATTTATTGATCCAAAAAGAAAAAGAAGTAAAATCGATTTGACTGTTACGTTTTATGAAATCTTACCTCGCTATACAGTTGAAGGTTGAAAGAACAGAACCGACCGGCGGTGATTTGTAATGGCGATCGAGCTCTACACATGATGAGTATTAACAATCTCGCTTCGCGCGCTGACATGTTGTACCAACTGCAGTCATATGCTGCGTATGCTATTTTCGTGCTCTGGAATGTCAGATTCAAAAAGATTCCAAAAGAAACATGAGTCGTAAAATAGCGAAATTAGGATATGGTTGCATATGAAGCAATCAGAAGATGCATGAATCCCATAATGTATAAATCCCCGAAAATTCCACGTATTAATTTTCTTTATGATAAAGCAATTTTTTTCTTCCACATAATATCACAAAACTAATGCATATGTTTAAGATTAATTAAATAATTATCAAGTAATGATTGAAAAGACTGAATCGATATTGATCGACATCGATCAATATCGATCAACATCGATCAATGTCGATTCGACAACTTTTCAGTCATCATTTTTTACTAGATATATAAACTTTCATAATATTATGATTGGTTTATCATCTTTCTAGATAAATTATTTTTTATAAGATTGAAAAAAATAATTAACTATTTATTACATATGCAGATAAATATATTATTTCATATATAGTAATAAAAAAATAAAAATATTACAAGACCACGTATCTTTCGGTCTCGCTTATTAACGTTCAAGGCGTCATGCAGATTGCCTTAACACGAAAGCGTATACCATAGTTAATGACTACACATTGTTCTGAAGTACAATTGTCGTCGTAACGAAGCAAATAGAATCGCTTTCTAGTGTTCAGTATTAGAGAATTTTAATGATTAATTCATCTGTCACATGAAACAATATATTTTATTGCTTGATTGAGATAACAATATTATTCATCGATACATCGATACAAAACAGATTTCATATTGTTTTTGGAAATATAATCTAAAGTATATGTAGTTTTAACACACACAATACGATATTGATATCGGTATTGATATATCAAAATATCGGAATTTATATCAATAAATTAATCAATGAATTACTAGTGTTCATATTTGTCTGAAAATTGAATCTTATTCTTGAAATTAAAATATGATCCAAGACACAGTTTCGACGATGTAATATTGATATATCGAAATATCGGGATTTAAATCAATCAATAAATTATTAGTGTTCATATTTATCTGAAAATTGAATCTTGTTCTTGGAAATATAATCCAAGATGTATATAATTTCGATAATATGGTATTGATATATCAAAGTATCGAAATTTAAATCGATAAATCAATCAATAAATTATTAGTGTTCACATTTATTTGAAAATTGAATCTTGTTCTTGAAAATATGATTCAAGATGTATGTAATTTCGACAATATGATATTGATATATCAAAGTATTGATATATCAAAGTCGAGATTTAAATCAATAAATCAATCAATAAGTCACGAGTATTCATATTTATCCAAAAATTGAATTTTAATCTTGAAAATAACCAAGATATGTAGTTTCGATTATATGGTATTGATATATCAAAATATCGAGATTTACATCAATAAATTAATCAATAAGTTACCAATGTTCATCGTATTACCTCAATGAGTAGTTTTTCGCCGATGTAGCAATACAGGTACAATTGCAGCAGTATGTAAATCACATAGATCGATAGGAAAGCGAATTGAAAGATAAATACTTGATCTATTTTGCCCTTTGTTGACTATAAAATAACGAATTATAATGACAGACCGTTTTGTCTTCTTCCTTTTTTAAATTAGTCTTAACAAGATTATATCTGTCCTCTTTTTGTGGCTCACCATAAACGCCTGCAAAAACTGGAAACAGAGTTGCATCGAACATCCCAACATTTGCAACAAAAGCATCATGTTAAAAGAGTCTTCGATCGTTTCTGCAAATCTTATGGAAAACGTTACTACCAAGACAAGCGTCTTTTAATGAAATTCTATTTGTAAATCATATTTTAATGTGCTTTTAAAAATTTATATTTTCGTAACATTTTGAAAATCTCTTGAAATAATTTAACATTTGTTCATCGTGCATTTGTTTAAGTAAAAAATATATCAAATAAGATTATTACAGTTGAAAATTTCGAATAATCTCTCGATGTCGCACGATAAATAATCTTCCTTTGATTCTCCTGCGTTGCTTTTCGCTTGGTCAATCTTACCTGTTGAGATATTCATGTTTCCTTACGATGTTCCCTAGCTTCGTCTGGAATTCCGCCTTTGTGCAGGCGTACAGATTTGTCAGTTCGTAACGTAGATTCGAAAGCTGGCCGCATATGTGGAGCACTAAGGTTGCAATGAAAGTGTCTACCACCGTATAAGTAGTTGCTGCGTACATAGCGCCCGCGAATTGACCGAAAAGAGTCAACTCGTAACAAGGGCTTCTGGTCGCATTGTAAGGAAAGTACGCGTGGAAGAGCAGTTGGCGACCGGTTTGTCGGATCGCCGAGAATCGAAACGTGAGGTAGAACCCTCCCACGGTGAGAACAAGCACGGTACTTCCTATCGACAGTTTTCTGGTGATGTTTGCTGTGTCCAACATCGTCTTGCGGTCTCGTTTATTTACAGTCGTGCTCCAATCCTTTGTCATGTACAACACAAGCGTCCTCAGGGCTTTTACAGAATGTCGAAGTGATTAAAAATGTCAATCTTTCGTATTATAAAACTGATTCCACTGTGCGTCATTTTGACACAATTTCTCTACTTCAATAATTTTATTAATTATTCGCATCAATTATATTATTCGCGAATTATTAGAACGAGTATATTTTATAAATATTTTCGTGATATTGTATCTTAGAATATTTATTGCAAAAGAAAAACGAAAAAGAAATTATTATGAGCTGAAAAAACTGATTATATTTCGTCTTATTAGAAAATTTATAAAAATACTCCATCTTTTTGCAATCTTACTGTTTGTGATCTAAGACTTAAATTATTATATAATGCGCGTTATAATGATAAAAAAAATGAGATTAATATTTTTGTCGTATAAAAATTGATATATTTACATGCACCGTTAAGCCAAAATATAATAGTCTTCAATAGCGAGATCGTCATCGTTATATTCGCCAAAGACAAATTTTCTACCAGCGAATTAAAGTCGCCCCAGATGAACGGCAAATCGGCCGATTGTGGTCCACAGCAAAAGCAGAACATCGTTAGAATAGGGATTAATGCTTTGTAATTCAAAGCTTGACTGGTTGTGAGACTTTTATGTCCTGGCCAAATTCCCATAAATATCATGATATAACGATTCCATCCGTATGCATACTCCAAATCTGCCTTTTTTAGACAAAGATAAAGCGAGAGGAAATTTCTTCTTTCTTCTTTCCGCAATTATGTGACATTTTATAAAACGCTTTTTTCATTACATTCTGATGACGCGTTGTCGTTATAAAGAAAAAAAGTCACGTTAACTATAAATCAAGCAACTTTCATTTTAAATAAAGCAAAACTCGGGAATAAGAATGACAAGTAATTTAATAAATAATTTTCTTTAAGATAAGTGCTATTCCCTCGAATAAATTTTAATAATTTAAAAATTAGAGAACACCAGCATTTTTATTTATTTCACAGAATTCTTAAGCATTAAATACTTTATAGAAAGATTTATGAAGTATTTAGAATGAAAAACATAGGCAAATCTAAACCGACCTCAACCGACATCCCTTGAGGCTTACGCGACGACGACATCAAAGTAACTGAAAGAATCCCATCTTTTGAAAGCGCATGCGAGTCTTGACGACGCATGCTCTTCGAGAATATTGTATCTACTATAGGAAGAAAACTATGTATAACAATACAATTATCGATATATTTCAATTATTATCAACTCGGAAATTAAAATAGTACTATTAATATATAAACTTAAAATATTATTAAATATATTACTAATATATTTAAACTTTTTCAATTTAATCTTTCTAATATACAAAAATTTTCTTATTTTACACGCTGCGTGCAACTAAAAATGTTACTAAAAAAATATTTAAATAATAATATATTTATTATTTTGGCATTAAGCAAATAAATTTTAAGTTAGATTATTTTATATTAAAAAAAAAACACTTCCATTACACTGACTTAAAAAGTTTATTCTGAATCCGATTAAATTAAATAAAATTACATATAGTGTAGTTTTATTCATATTTTTTGCGATTAGCAGAAATGCTTAAATTTAAATAAATAAAGTAACATATGTATTAATATTAAGAGAACAAGCTATTCACTTGCAATGCGAAGGTTCCCTCTGTCGAAGAAGTTTGCAAGCGAATGGCGATGAAGAACATATATAAAGCTCTCATGGTCACTAAATATATTCTTTAACTATCGATTGTTGTCAAAATAATATTAAATATATTTTTGACGTTATATTGTTATTGCTGCATAAATTAAGGGTTTCCAAGAATTGGAATGAAGGATCTCAATTATTATATATGTAAATGATATATTTTAGCTGTTACACGTATTTTTACGAAAATTTATCTTTTTTTACTTTGAAAAAATAATATTCACTTATTAAGAAAGCAACAGATGTTAAAATTTAGAAGTTGAATAAATATATAATATAATAGAATAAAATAATATATTTTATTATTTATAACACGTTTTATAAGAGAAATTTATAAGCGCGTGAAATTTTGCGGTAATTAATTTTATTAAGTAAAAGAACACGTGTTAAAGAACACGCCACTCTCTTTTTCTCATGCCACTCTCATTTGATAATGATTCACTTATTTAATAAAATTTTAATTAGCTTTTTAAAATTGTCTCACGATTCGTTTAACCGTCTTATCTTAAAATCTAAAAAAAATTCTTTTGAGCACACTTATAAAATATGATGCAAATACTTTGTTACATATTAAAAATGGAAGTTAAACACTGTATTTTTAGTGTCGCAAATTGATTTTGTATTACTTAACAAACTAGTCGTAAAACAATTATTATAATTTTAACAAATTTTAGTTATCATTAGTTATCCTTTTCGATCGGTTACAGTGAGTAGTACTGAGAGATAACCGAGTGAAGTTCTCACAATCTAAAATAAAATAATAAACATTCGATAGAGCACAGTTTAATATATTTACATACACATAACATATACTTCATATGCAACATATGTAATTATTATCAAATCACGATATTTGCTCGATATTCTAAATATTACAAGTCAGATTAAAATACTTACGCTTTATTATCTTACCTTACTGAACATCTGTAAAGAAAATGTGCTGAATTTCCCAGCAGTTAAGCAAAGAGGCGTTGTCGATTTGCGCATGATAAATAGAAGATTTCTCGCTTCCTTCCCTGGTACATTAAACCAATTCGACTCGTATGCAGAGAATCCTATCTCAGTACTCTTAAATGTTATTAATTAATATTTAATAGAATGATACGTTTAGATTCATATAATTTTGAAGTGCAATTTTTTTACTATTGTTTTCTATAATAAATATATTTTTTTCTCAATTTCCCGATCGATAGAAAACCAAAACAGATTATTCTTTTAGGCTGTCTTATTTTAATTAATTTATAAGACAATAAAAATTACAACTAATTTTAATTGTTCGAAAAATTTTTATATTTAATATTTGTAATAAACTTCTCATTCTATTATGTTTTATGAGGAAATAAGAAAGTATAATGTGTAAATTACGATATATTTATGTATCTTACTTGAATGAGCAGCATTTCACCAACGTAACAATAAACATATAAATGAGTTAGGCTAAATGCTACAAAACTGATTAGAAAAATTAATTGAAAGGTCGGCGATCCATTTTCTTCTTCCTTTATTAATATCTAAAAATTAATTTCTAATTTTTATTATTCACATTCTTATATTATCTGAATTTATTGGACAGATTTACGCGCATTTTGATACAAGTATTATAATAAATTGAATAGGATGAAATTAAATACCAAAACAATAGATAGAATATTGTTTTTCGTATCACCGCATACTCACCCTAAAAACCTGGAACCCTTGAAAGCACAATTGAAAAGTACAAGAGAGTATCTGTATTAACAACATCATATTAAAGGAATCTTCGATAGTCTTTGCAAACCTTGACATATAAATTGGTACTTTTAATTTAGCAATTATTTGTTGAAGTATGATACATATACAAATATATATGGGATTTTGCAAATTATATTTGGATAAATAATTTTAAACAATCTTTTTTCGTATGACAAACTATTAGATATTCTTTTTTCGCAAAATGTTTTTTTATTTGAGCAAAATGACATGATAGATGATTTTCCAGATTTTAACAAGTTGAGCTTGGAAACTTATTATATATAATTTTACATGACAGAGGAAACAGATTCTTGAAAAATTTATTAATGACTTGAAATAATTGCACTTGAATATTTTTGAAATATTGAATTATTTTAATATTTAATAATTATCTATTGCAATGACGCAACTGTCTTTACATGAATTTATTTTACACACGAGGTAATCTTGTGTTCTCTAGCATACAAAATGGATAAAAGTGACTTAATAAAAACGCTTGTTTTTACAAGTTATACGAACCAGTTTAAATGTTCATGTCTCCTTACGATTTGCTTTAGTTCACTCTTGAACTCCTCGGACGTTTTTACTATACTCGGATCGTTAGCGAGGTTCTTGAGCCTTTCACGCAAGTTTTGGAATTGGCCGCAGGCGTGGAGTATTAGCATGGAGATGAAACTGTCGCTACCGGTGTAAGAAACCGTCGCGCTATAAGCCGATAGAATCTGGCACACACAAATCAATTCAAAAATCGGGCTACGAGTTACGTCAAAGGGAAAATAGGCCGTGTAAAGCAAAGGACGAGCTGGATCACTACGTGAAAATCTCATGATCATGAAGATCCTCAGAACAATATAAATGGTCAACATGGTTTGCGTCAGTATTGTACACCAGATGGATATTTTCCTCACAACTTTGGCGTTCTTCAGCATAATTGTTCTTTCTTCTGACGTCTTTGGCATATACCAATCCTGGTAGAAGTAGTTGACCAATGGCTTCAAAACTTTGGACAAATATTGCACTTTTGGATTTTTTATGAAAAATTCAAGCAGAATTGATTTTAATTTATTTATCACTAAATATTACTTGAATATCACTGACACGTCGATGATTAGAACGTCTCTATTGAAACGAAAGTGTTTTATGAAATGATTACAAGAAATAATTAAAAATATAGATAAGAAGAAAAATGATTTATCATTATGTCGCTGTTTCATAAAAATAAAAGATATAACTCATAAATGAGTAATATTAAAATCGAGTTTTTAAAATATAAAATTTATAAGAGATATTCTCGCTGTTCCAACATTCTTTATACTTTATACCTTTTCTTTGACGCCAGATGGTGAATGCTTTCATGAAAGAATTCGCGACCGGGATATTGGCGGTCGCCAGGTTTTCGGTCATCATATCCACGTTACCCCAAATAAATATCAGATTCGCCGATTGCGGTATACACATAAAGCCCAGCATAAAGAAACTGGCTATTATAAAACGACAACGGGAGAGTCCGCTCTTTTGTTTAGGATTTTGTAGCGGACCGGGCCAGATGCCGACAAGGCTCAAATTGAATCGATTCCATCCAATCGCGAAATTCAAGTCTATGCAAATCGAATTTTGCATCAAAAGTCAATGAAAGAAGGAATTACGTCGATCATTATTCGATGTTGCCAATGTATTGAAATTACGTGAGAAAGTATCAATGCGATTTATAAAATAATTTTGTTTTCAAAGTTTATAATTATAAAATTGGACACAAATGTGTGTTTCTTAATTATTTTAAGCACTCAGTAATTTGCCGCACACCATATCTCGCAAATTGCGCTATAAATTTTTTTAAACAATTTTAGACTTTCTTCTCTAATATTATAAATTTAGATATGAATATCTTTAGATGACAATTTTGTTATCTGAAAAAAAAATTCACACGAACGCATGAGGGTCTATCCGCGTACCTCGATCAGCATCCATCGATACTTAACGGATGTCGACGATACAACGACTGAAACATTTTTGCGGTCGACTTTTTTCCATCCCTTCCCTCAGGATCACGCATGCTCCGACGCGGAAAGTGATCTACCCTCCGTACAAAAGACTCTAAAGTCAAGTCAGAGAAAGTTGCTACTTCGTATCGAACACTAGGCAACATTTCCAAATCGATTTATTTGGTAAAAATTTATTGTAGTTTGTTGAAAAAATATGTAAGTTTTAGTTATCATAAACTGTTAGCGTGATTGATAAGCAGGAATTGTTATTTAATTGTTTCATAGAGGTACGTATTGCAATACAATGAAATTAATAATTTTTATTCTCTAAATATTTAATTTAAAAATATTGATAAGTTCTTATGACTAATTGCTGTACGGAGGCAAGTAAATAATTCTACTGATACTCGATTAATAATTTGACATGCTTCACAAAAATGTGTATTTTTCCATTCGAACGTGATGTTACAGGCAGTGTACATAAACCTGTTTATTCCATTATTTAAATATCATAGTCAATTATATGAAATTAATTCGTTATCATCTTTCCAGTATTACTTTCTTCAATCTTTTATTGTTAGCAACGCAGATAAATATCCCATTGACGTTTTTAGAGCCTAAAATACAAAATGCAAATAAAATATAGTTTTACATAATCATGATATATGCTATAACATACATAACATATAAAATATACATATATATATAATTAAAAAATATATATGTAGATATATTATATCTAAATATATATATATATATACTGTTTATTTATATTGTATATATATATATACAATATAAATAAACAGTATATTATAGATGGGATATAAGATAGAAAAATAAAAAATAATTTAAACCTGTCTAATAATTTCAAAAAGGAATTTTGAAACAAATATACACATTAATTATATAAAGTAACATATTTTTTTCTCATAAATATATTTTACTTTTCCGAACAACTCTAACGAAAAGATTCCGAATTTCCCAGCTGTCAGTCTAAGTGGCGTCGTAGATCGATATACAATGAACATTAAGTTCTTTGCATCTTTTGGCGGTAGATCATACCATTTGCACTCATACACACCGTATGCCATTCTAGTACTCTGAAAATTACAAATTTTACACAAATTTACAGGTTTTTTTTTGTACAGAAAGTATCGATCATAAATCTATCGGAAAATTTTCACTTTCTACTTTTCGCTGTGAAGAATTTACATTAATAAATTTACGTGAAAAATGAAAAGAAATTCTTGTCTTTTGTGCGTTTTTAATAATTTACTACGCAATTTATACGCAATACAAAATGAAAACACGTAGTGTATGCCGTTGGTTTTATTATTTATTATAAATATTATTTTTCTAATATGTATTCTCGACATATATTCCCGACACATGTATTCTCGTAAAATATTTCACGTTAACTTTTTCACGTAAAAATTTTTATGTAAAGAAAAAGATTCATGATCGATTCCAGATCGTGTTAATATACAATAATTATTTTACCTCCGCTATAAGTGTTTCAGCTGAGTAGCAGTATGCATACATATTCGTTAACACAAGGGCGATGTAAAACGAAAGAAAAATCATTCTGATCATAGGCACTTTCAAATTATCTGATATTATCTGGAAATAATATATTTTAATTCTTGCACATGACAAAACAATGAGTAATACGAATAATCTATCGCAACATGTGTTATTATACATATAATAAAAACTATACAACTAATAAATAAGTTTATATCTATAATATATTTTAAATATAAACTTAATATATTTATAATATATATTATTCTTTAGTTGTTTATCAAATATACAGAAAGGAACAGACATATATGTATAAATGATTTACTTACCGTAAAAACCTGAAAAGTTATAACACACATCTGAAAAGTAGCGAGTAAAACATGCACAAACAACACTGAGCTGTAGCAACCATCAATCGTTTTAGCGTTCCTTGAAAATTAGTATATTACTCATTCACATGTTTAAGTTTAATGACTTATTATTTGGATCTCAGTGTACAAATCTTAAAAAAAATTTAACTTAGAATTTCTATTGTAAATCTACTACAATTTGTGATTCAATTTTACATGTTTTTATCGGTCCTATTTTCCTTCCTTTTGTCATTTTTGTTTATTTTTAAGTCTAATGTTCTCAAATTTTCTGTTGCTGCTTAAAAGCAAGATATATTTAAAGAATTTACTAACAAATATTTTTACATAATTATGTCGTGTATATTTTTTATATGATATGAAAGAGAGGAAGAGTAGATTTTATTTTTAAATTTATATAGAAAATAACCTGTTATTAAAGAATGCTTAAATACTTTGTATTATCAAGCAATAGGCCGGAAATTCTCCGATATACCTGATGAGATGTTCATGTCGTACAGCGATTGTAGCTAAACCTTTCCTAAATCTCGACGACGATATAGATTTGCTGGCTAATTCGCTGACCAAATTGTTAAGTGTCGTCCGTAGATTTATCAATTGCGCGCACACGTGTAACACGAGTATCGAGACGAAGCTGTCGACGGTATAGTTAACGAGAACTGAATATGTGCCGCCGGAAAGTTGAATAAAATATGTGATTTCATAAGTCGGACTCTTTTGGATAGTTTCGAACCGATAGACAAGATGTCGTCGAGGTTGGTGTATATTTTTAAAAAACCTCGACAGATGGAAAGAAAGATAAAATATAATCGTGCCCACTGCGGCCGCGCAACATTTAAAGGATAAACTTCTGCCACGTCTTGCAATCCTCAACATAGTATTTCGTTCATCAAAGTTGCTCGTCGAGGTCCAATCGTATGTGATCGATGCCATTAGCGGCCGAAGGGCTTTCCAGTTGAATACAATGTTTCAATCCGAATGTAAATTACCAAAACAAGCAAATTTTTTTTATCAAAAGACTATTGAATAATTTTGTGCTTAAATAAGGGAGATATAACTTTGATATTTTATATCATGGACGGTAAAAATAAATCTACACAATATTTATACTGTCGCGAAAAGAACTTACTTTCGCCATGATACCAAGTAACGAGCAATTTGCACACTGCCAACAAACTAAAATTTGCAGAGGCAAAATTTTCCACCATTTTAGATACGTCACCCCAAGCACGGATCACATTCACCATTTGAGGTGTGGTTACGTACATCATCACAGTACACGTAACAATAATGAATCTTATGTTTGGCCGACGAAATTCACGTAAAGGGATTTCGGGATCGGGCCATATGCCAAATATCCATAGCCATTGGCGACTCAGGGCAAACAAGTAATTCAAATCTAATAATATCAAATTTTTTCTAATATTAATAAACATAATTTTGTTGTCGCGTTAATTTTATATGACTATGAATTTTATAGACGATCGTTTAAACTTCAAATCTCTCCTCTTTACAAGATCTCTTTGTGCAAAACTTTATATTATTATTGTGATAAAAAGTTGTTGCTTTAATTATCCCTTTGAATTTCAAAAAGCTACTTTTAACAAATTTTTTATTATATTAAAGGACAACAATAATTTGTATACAACTAGCTGTTTGTTTGATGCACCATATTAAGAAAAAATTAAGAAAATATTGAAAACTACTATAACTCTCGATAATAACTTTATCTTACATGAAACAAATTTTTTTTTATTTCATAAGATGAAAAACTTTTCATCAACTTATTCCGTTCAAATAGTAATTTATTAATATTTACTAGTAATTTAGTAATAATTAGTTTCTCCGAAAGTTTTATAAAATTCTAATCCGAATAAAAAGTTTTAATCAGTGCATATATGATCAAAAATTTGACTTTTGTATGCGGTATTATATCACATATCTATAATGTAATTATATTTTTAATAGAATATCACACTGCAAACATTTTTGCTATTCTTTTCAAAATATATTCTACCTTTGTTAACATTCATTGATGTTCACGGCGCGAAAATTATCGTTTGACTGAATCGTTCTTCACGATTGTACCAAACCATTGTGATTTTGCGCTTGCTCAGTACATAAAGGATTCAACCCCCTACCATCTATGAACTTCTTCATAAACCCTTTTGTGTATAACAATCGATAATAATGCGTGCAAAGACATTACTGATAATATTTGAATATTATAAATTGTTGTTTTCTTTTTTCGATATTATTTTCTTAATTAAAACATTAAGTTATGATACTGTCAAAGATCGAAAGTAATTCATTTTACGATATTTGCACAAAAATGTGTATTTGTTCAATAAAAATTAATGACTATTACGTAACATTTAATACAATATATCCTAGCGTCGATTCATATAAGTTGTTCCTGTAAGTCTCAATGATTATATATTGCTATCATTTTGATATAAGTAAGAGTTATTATTAAATTGCTTAATATAGAGAAGTCAGTATTATTGCAACATAAAATAGATATTGCAAAATATAAAATAGACTTTTATCCTCAATGTTTAGATTCAGAATATTGCTGAATTGAAGGAAATAAACAGTTTGATTATTAATCGCATAATAGTTCGACTTGCTGCGCAAAAATGTGTATTTTCTAATTTAAAAGTGTTACAAGCAGAACATATAAATCTATGTATTCAATTATTTAAAAATCGGTATCGTAGTCAGTTATAAGAAATCTATTTATCATCTTTCCACAATATTTTTTTTTAATCTCTCATTGTTAGAAATGCAGATAAGTATCCGATTGATGTTTTAAGAGTCTAAACAAGAGTATAAAATATAAATAAAAAATTTGTATAATCACGTGATGGATGCTACAAAAATATTTTTGTCTTAAAGTATTACACAACATTTGTCATTAGAAACACTCTGTGTATATACATATAGAATATATATAGAAATGAAATAGAAAAATGGAAAACAATATTCAATAATAATAATAATAATAATTTTGTAATTATTAATATTTTTAATAATTACAAAAAGGTATTTTTATATAAATATGCATACGAACACACACAATAATTACATATAGAGAAAACAATACATTTTTTTCCATAGAAATATCTTACCGTTCCGAACATTTCTATTGATAAGATTCCGAATTTTCCAGCTGTTAATCTAAGAGGAATCATAGATCGATATACAATGAACATTAGATCCTTTGCGTCCTTCGCTGGTAGATCGTACCACTTGCAGTCATACACGCCATACGCCATATTGGTACTCTGAAAATTGTTTTTTTTTGCATAGGTTTCATTAATATATACAATTGTTTTACCTCCGTTATAAGTTTTTCAGCCGAGAAGCAATATATATATAAGTGCGTCAACATACAACTGATATAAAACGTGAGAAACATCATTCTGATGAGAGGCACTTTCAAATTATCTGCAATTATCTGGAAATAATATATTTCAATCAATAAAATAATGCACTGTGCAAATCTAACGCAATATATTATGTCACACAGTAAAAAAGTACTATATTTATTTAATTCTATCGCTTTATAAAACACACAAAAGGATACACACACACACGCACACACACACATGTGTATATACATATATATATATA